>JAVLUX010000015.1:41875000-41915000 GCA_032164185.1 Moxostoma hubbsi
TGGTACATAACTGCACTGTTTATGCTCAAATTATATGAAAATGGTGTGTGCAATTATTTTTCTAAGCAATGTGACATGCAAAACTTTCCCATCCATAATGTTGAAGGAGGGAAACGAGCCATATCTGAGACCTGAGGGTGTGCTCATTTGACTCAGGCCATCAACCACCATGCAATCACCCAAAAGAACGTGCCACACAGCAATGTGCATAAACACAACCAAAACACACTCAAAACACCACATAGGAATGCCCTGGCAACCACCTATAATAAACCAGCAATGTTGAGGCCACTTATGCATAGGCAAACAACACTAGCATTTTCTTCAGATACAGAAATCATCTAGGGTCCTATTTTAAGAGCGCTAGCACTATGCCATAAGTCATAAGAGCAAAGTAAGTGGGCATGGTCATGAAGTTTTGGTATTTTCATGCAAGTATGCGCTAAGTCTAGGCGCAAGTGGGTTTGGCAAAATCGTGCATGCAATGTGCTATTTGATTAGTGTAACGATCGATAGCAAGACAAACAGACCCAAATGCAGAGGAACAGTTGAAAGGATTTATTTAAAATATGTGTGAGCAGTCACTGTGGATGTCGAGGATCCAGGCACCATCTGCAGCAGCGGGGAGAGATGACAGGGGGCAATCCATGAAGAGTGTGTTTGCACAATGAGTGTGTGTGTGTGTTGTGGAAGTCTGGAATAGATTCGTGGAATCCTCAGTTGAAGCTTAGTGAGGTGCAGAATGACGCCCAGCAGGGTAGCAGGCGAAGACAAGGTATCCTCCTTGGAATCCCAGCTGATATGCAGCAAACTGGAAGGCAACCACACACCCGGCACATGGGCAACCAACAGATACTAGAGGCAGGACCAACTAGGCAGAGAGAGTGAAGTTAATTACTTCACACCAAACAACAATCTAACAAAGAGACAGAGAACACAAAGGGCTTAAGAAGGGAGTGAATTGGAAGGAAACAGGTGTTGCTTGGCACGCTAATCAGTGGCATGATCAGCATTCCCACGGAAACAATCAATGTCAACCGGAGCCGTGACAGACTGGGTTAAGAGCAATTTAATTGGGAGATTCTTCTCCGGTTATTGCAGCATCTACATCCTAATATAAAGTCCATTCCCAAGCACCAGCGATATATAACAAAGACATTCATAAGAAGTCAGCAGTGTAAATGGACTGTGTACAATAAATTTATGCTTTATGCTTTATAAGTCTGCTCAAAATCTATCACATAGCTTTTTCAGTGTGCTAACACGGCAACCTCCACCACCCCACCACCACCAGTTGAGTCCCGTCCTGCACTGGGGTAGGTTCCTCGCCCCTGCCTCCTATCTCCAGCAGGATATGACGGTTTTGAGTACAACTTCTTCAGACCACCAGACGGGGCTTACGCCAAAGAGAGACATTTCTTTTCTGTTTTATATTCATCAAATAAATGTCATCTTAAATCTCACTCAAGACTTCCTGATAGGAATATCCCTTATTGAGGATATGGGTCCCATCAGATATGATATTTTTTAGCTTGCCTCTATTTAGACTGCTCATAAAGCTCCTGGATGAGTCGCTTTTCTTTCCACCCTATGATTTATAAAGCAGTATGTACAAGGCAGGCAAGCTTTGATTTTAACAGTAAGGACAGATTACCATACTATAGTGTTAACCTATAGCTTATCAGACTTTCAAAAGCAGATAAATAAAATAAAAACATAATTTTATGATTCACCCCATATTCCTTTAACCTGCACAAGAAGTACAACCTCTGCAATCTCAAACATAAATAGTTAATGTGAAAAGACCAGCTCTGAAGAGTGACCGTACTGCATGTCTCTGCTCCATATCACAGGAAATAGTGTCTACCACTGCCCTTTTCTCAGAGGGGAAATCCTGTATAAAAGTCATTTAGTTCGTTCTCCTTTTGAAGAACATTATTGGTTCTAAGCTTCTCTCTTTAAAAGGTTCTAAGCTTCAACCCTTTAGAGTTTCAATATTATACTTTATTACCACCTGCTGGTGAAATCTCCAAACTGCAAATGTAGGAACTGAATTTGGACTTTGCGCTGAAAACAGACGTGGTATTAAAACGACTTTGCGTAATGACATATTTCTCCGGAATATAGCAAACTGCACATTACGCCACTTAATAAACACACAATGCACCCATGGTTTGCATGCACACACCCACAGATGTGCAATCACTCGCACCCATGCTCACTTACAAAAGAAAATTGTACTTAGAATTAGCGCTCTCATGAAAATGTACGTAGCGCATGGTTGTTGCACTTAGCCCTGCGATTTGCACACTCACGGAAATAGAGCACATAGTTTTTAATTCAATTTCCTTTTGATTTTAATACAGAAGTGGCACTTTCGTTTCAACAGGCAAGACAGATGGATTATAGCCGAGGAGCTCCACGGATTTTCTGTTGTTTCAATCTAATATGTGAAAGAGAGGCAAATAATCACACTGGGACGTTTTTCAGTTTTAAATCACTTCAGGGAACTCAATACTGCTGCTGCTCTCTGCTGGATGAGTATTAAATTATGTGACAAACCAAAAATACAGTGGCCCCAAAAGTTGCACTTGAGTTGCACTAAAAAATCTATCACTAAATGGTCTGCACTTATAAAGTGCCTTTTTAATCTTAGCGGTATTCAAAGCACTTTACACTGTGACACATTCACCCATTCATTCACACACCAATGACAGCAGAGCTGCCATGCAAGGTGCTAACCTGCCATTGGGAGCAACTTGGGGTTCGGTGCCTTGCCCAAGGACACTTCGGCATGTGGAGTCGTGTGGGCCGGGAATCAAACCACCAACCCTACAATTGGTGGCCAACCCGCTCTACCACCTGAGCGACAGCCGCCCCCTTTTTTTTTATTATATAAAAAATAGTATTGGGATTAGTTTTTTTAAGTAACCAAGTTTTTGAATTCACAATAAACAGGAGCTGTCAGCCATCGACCCATCCAAATTGAAAAGATTCATGAGATTCAGTTTAAAATATTCCTCTATTTCACACTCACCAGAGCAGCCGGGAGAAATTAGATGCTCTGTCACGCCAACAGCACATATAACCCATTTCAAAGCAAACAAAACGTCTGCCTTGAAAATAAAATAAAGCTTAAAATATCACTCTAGAGGCTTAACGCAAACAATCCTAAATCAGAGCCACTTTCAAGACTTAAGTACAAGAAAGGTCAGTGTCACACTGTTGTAAACTGTAATGAATAAAACTTATTATCAAGGCAACTCTAAACTGAAGGCTTGATCACGACTTTCTTATCATGCTTCATGTTCTCAACTACTGACTGTGTAAACACGTGTTTATCACACTAGACAACAATTTCCTGTAAGATGCAGCATCTTTATCACAACTGGCTCTTGCAATTACAGTTTTATGCCCGTTACATAAACTTCCCTTCATGGGTTGTGGGTCGCAAACAAATCGTTGACAAAAATGTATCTGAATATTTCTCTTGTTTCAGGTTAAAATATCTGAGTGGGTGAATTTTATGAATTAAATGGTTTATATTTAACCTCAGAATTAAATGAAGTAGCACCTTCAGTCCTGTGGTGTTAATGGATGGATGCGGGCACATACACATACCTGCAGCGCAGATAATCTTCAAGCCGTCTTCACCTCCCTGAGCAGATGTGACATCATGCTGACAGTGTTGTCATCAGAGTGGCAGAAGGGTGTATAACTCACTGACACAGGGCAGACCTTCGGAGCGTGTGTTGACTCAACAAGGCTGTCTAAACCTTTAATAAAAGGGCACCGGCAATGACAGTCTTAGAGTGCCACCTTGTGATCAAATCACATGTGATTGAACCTTTAACATTAGATTTTCTGAAGGGGAATACATCTGAGGCTGTATGCATCACATATAATTTTTTTGTGCTTGTGAATACATTTACAAAGAGTATCATGATATAAATATGTGTTTTGGAGATGTAACATGGTAATATACATTTTCCTTTGGACATGGTGCTATGGTAATACCATTTTTTTAGGGACATGTACCGAGGTAATACTGTGTGTTTTGGGCCACACCATGGAAATGGTATATTTTTGCTTTTTTTTTAAAACACAGGGTACCATGGAAATGCCATGTATTTTTTTGCACATGCACCCTGATAATACCATGGTTTTTGGCATATGGTACCATGGTACTGCCATGTTGTTGTTGTTTTTTTAGTTTTTTTGCATACATATACCATAGTAATGCCATGTTTTTCTGCCCTGTACCAAGGTGACTATGTTTTTGCACATGTACCATGGTAATACCATGTTTATCTGAGCTGAACATGGTAAAATCATGTTTCTCTAGTCATAAATTGAATAATAATGTTTTTTTGTTGTTGTTGTTTTTTACAATTATCCTGGCAATGCCATATTTTTTGGCATGTGGTACCATGGAAATACCATGTTTCTCTAAACATGTACCAAGGTAATGTCTTGTTTATGGGCATGTACTATGGAAATACCATGTTATTTTTGGACATGTTACCTTGTCCAGCATACCTACTTTCACAATGGTTTCTTCAATAGGCATATTTGTTATTCTAAACACACTGACTCAGGATATATTGGTTTTACCAATTAATCTGTGCATATAGTAGATTTTTGGAATAATCAGTATCAGTGAAAATTGATGCCGATTGTTGCTCATAGGTTTTTTGAATTATTGTTATTATTTCAAAGTCTCCCACTGTGTCCGATGTCAGAGTCTATGGTTAGAACGACCATGTTATGCACCAAATCTGAATTTGTTTCAGATTTGGTTTTGATTGAAGAATAAACTGCATCTGGGACTTTATTCATTTTGGACTCCATGTCTGTGCCTGTGCCTTTAAAGGTGCACTCAGTACCTTTTTCCCCAATTAAAAAAGTTTTACTCCAACAGAAAGGAATTGTAATTTTAAAACATATGAGATGAGATGAGGTCTCTAGACATATCAGTAACCTTCTAAAAGCTGTTTTATTCTACATGGGGCAGGGGCGCCCTCGTGGGGGCTGCCATTTTAGAATCACATGACCATCTGAATACTACTCGCTTAATCACCGTCTTGTCATTGGACACTTTCACTCTTGGATTTAATTAATCAAGGCTGATTGTGAACATTTAATTTCTACAATGCATCTCTAACTGAAAAATACTGATATTGAATGATGCTGCATCCATACCACTAAGCAGGGCTCGACAATAAGGACTGCCCAATGGCCTGAGGCCAGTGTTAAAGAGATTCACGCAATTATACACTGCCTGGCCATAAAAAAAGTTGCATATTCAAATATTTATTTCCATCCAGAGTTGCAATCATTTTTGGCCGAGATCTTGTATACTGACAATGGGAGTGTAAAACCTCTCCTTAAAGTCTTCTCCAGTACATCCCAAAGACTTTCAATGGGGTTAAATTCAGGACTCTGTGGTGGCCAATTCATGTGTGAAAATGATTCCTCATGTTTTCTGGTATTTATTGTTAAATTAGTTAATTTCTTTGTCTAGTCATGTGATATCCCTCATGTTCATTTGTCTTGACATTTTTTTTTTGGCCAGACAGTGTGTTTAGCTTGCAAAGACGGGTGAGTGCAAAATGGACGCGCTGAGTCAGGGTCGCGTGAGCACACAAGAGTTTTCAGACACCGAGCGTGAACTCCTAGCAAGGCCGTAGTAAGGTAATCTGGGCCCCCTGACCGTATATTGCTCTGGGCCCCTTTCCTATAATAAAATACAGTTTAGAATTTATTGTGGGGCCCCCTAGACATTTGGGCCACCAGAATCGTTATAATGACGTTTGATATGAAACAAAGTAAAATAAAGATGGCTAATATTATTAGAAGTGTTGTTCAGCTCAAAGATGACATTTAAATCAGTCTACTTCACATCATCCTCATAACACACCTGTTAAATACTTATTTTCTGGACTGTACCTGTATTTTCATTATGTGCTTTGAATCAATCAGTTTTGGTCTTGTTTGGGTTCTCTAATTTCATGTTTATATCCATACTCTAAATTAACAGATTAGGCATAATATCTACCTTTTTTATATTACATGTCACAAATGATTTAATGCAAGTCTCATCCCTCAGGGATTCATATGTTTATTACATTCAGCCAACCATCAGATCTTTAACTCAGTGGCTAGATTACATTTTTAAGTCTCAGTGCTTTTATACTCATACTTCACTCAATCTTTATTATTTCCCTGTGGAAATAGTATAGTATATCCCCGTGGGATAGACAATAAAGTTTATTGAATTTGAATCTTCGATCTTGCTTGTGAAAACATTACACATGGCCCAAAAGTAGTCAGCATTTCCATTTCCATTTATTCATTTGGAAGACGCTTTTATCCAAAGCGACTTACAAAAGAGGAAAACACAAGTGAATCATCTGAAGGAGACAGTTATGAATGTTTCATTCAGCATGACTTAACGGGTGACAGAAATCAATATTAGGTGGAATAACCCTGATAACCCTTCTGTCACTCATTCAACGTTGTGTCGATGTAGTGACACTAGGGGTCACTCTTGAGAGCCCCGAACACCTCCCATTCTTAGAGAAAATGCCAATGAGAACTGGTGAGGGGAATTTTCATGCCACTCCCCCGGACAAACGGGTACAAAACGAGCTAGAATGAAGATTTTGTTCTTCGGAGCGAGCGGTTGGACTATCAGCGAGATGAATACTATTGCTGTTCCATTCACCTCTTAAGAAGCGTATGCTGTTGGATATACAGTGCATTTCCAGCGGGTTTCTCTCCTTCTACATGATGAGTGCGCATTTCGCCCCTGGGTGCTTCGACAGCACTAAAAGTGTGTATATACCTGCTAAACAGTATATTTTCTCTATTAGAGCACACACATTGATGGTGAATGTCTTTTTAAAGATGCGTCTTTATAAAGATGCCTTTCCGTCTTTGTGTGATTCCTGGATGCGGTCCTTATCTCTCCGCTTCCGACGGCCAGGGGCGCTGCCTCACGTGTCTGGGCAGCGATCACACTGAGTCAGCGTTTGTGGATGGTTCAGGTCCTCATTGTGAGAATTTGGGGCTGGAGGCGATTTGGGGAGATCAATGGGTATGGTCTCGCCGGGTAATTCCCAGCAGACCTCCCGTTCCCCAGCACGCTTGTCTCTTTCGGGGCATGCGTGCAGGATGAGTCTTCAATCGCTGCATCAGAGTGCGCACTGGCGATGATGGACGCCGATGACTCGACTGGGCTGCCACCTTCGGGTCTGCCCGCCCAGTCTGAGGCTGACGCAGATCCATACTTGCCTGGACTTCGCCCAGCAGTTCTCAGTGGTGAAGAAGCAGACGGAGGCCATCCATCACATCTTGCCCCGGCGCGGCTCAAGATCCCACACCCCGCACCGCCTCATCCTGAGCCCAGTTCTCGGCCCCTGCGTAGAGCCCCCCACAGGAAGCTGACATCCCCTAGTCTCTCAGGCCAGCACGAGGACCAGGAAGGCTCCTAAGCGCCCCTGAGATGAACGACCCAGGGAGCGAGACGTCTGCTACGGAGCTGGTATACAGACCACTCCATCCCCTGCTGGAGGTCCGGGAGGTAAATCCTTTGTTTCCTTTTCTCTTTTGTTCGCCGCACCCCGAATGGGCTGTGGTACCCACATTGTCAAAAAGAGAGTGGTATCTTCACTCCTTTGGTCAAGTAATCTGTCTCTACAGCCACCGTTGTCATCTCCTCTGGACACCGAGCACCCGCAGCCAGGGCCTCGCGAACGTGGCCTCCCCGCCTTCATGCGCCAGACCGCGCCACATGGCCCAAGAGGCCCTCCTCCTCGGTCGCTAATCTGGTTTCGCAGAGCAAGGTAAGTGCTTTGAGCTCCCCCTCAGCACAGCTGCCTCGGGTCAAAGCAACGCTCCCCGATGTGATGTCGCATGCTCCCCCCCACCGCAAGGCCCCACCCCCAGGTACGTCAGACACGATCGTCCCCTTAGTGCCCCCTGCCCGGCGCCAGGACCATCCAACTCGGCTACGCAATTCAGTTTGCCAGGCGCCCGCACCGGTTCAGCGGCATCCGCTTCAATTCGGCGCAGGGCGAGAACGCCACCACCCTGAGTGCGGAGATCGTGACCCTTCTTCGCAAGATTGCGATAGAGCCTGTCCCTCCAGCCAAGATGGGGAAAGGGTTCTACAGCCCATACTTCATCGTGCAAAGAAAGGTGGTGGGTTGCGAGTTCAGGACCTGCGAGTTCATGCTGATGCTGAAACACATTTTGATGTCATAAAGATTGGTTTGTGGTGGTAGACATGAAGGAGGCTTAATTTCAAGTCTCGGTTCTACCTCGAACACAGACTCTTCCTACGGTTTGCTTTCGAAGGCCAGGCGAATCAATAAAAGGTCCTCTCCTTCGGCCTGTCCCCTCGCGTCTTCACTAAAGTTGCAGCAGCAGCTCTTGCCTCGTTAAGGGAAGTGGGCATCCGTATACTCAACTACCTCGACAACTGGCTGATTCTAGCACACTCTCGAGAGTTGCTGTGTGCGCACAGAGATTTGGTACTCAGGCACCTCAGCCATCTAGGGCTTTGGGTCAGCTGGGAAAAGAGCAAGCTCTCCCTGGTTCAGAGCATCTCTTTTCTCAGCATTGAGTTACACTCTGTCTCAATGATAGTGTGCCTCAAAAGTGAGCATGTGCAGTCCGTGCTGAGCTGCCTGAAGTCATTCAGGTGGGAGCACTGAAACACTTTCAGAGGCTCCTGGGGCATATGGCATCCTCAGCGGCAGTCACACCGCTCGGGTTGATGCATATGAGACCGCTTCAGCACTGGCTTCAGACTTGAGTTCCGAGATTGGCATGGCAACGCAGCACACATCGTGTAGCTAAAATGTCACTCCACCACAACTTATTCAGCCCTTGGACAGACATTGCATTTCTACAGGCAGGAGTTCCCCTACAGCAAGTGTCCAGATGTGCCCCAGCCCAGGCTCCAAACTGGGCTGGGGTGCCGTGTGCAGGACCGCAACTGGGTTGGCACATCAACTGCCTAGAGTTGCTGGCTGTACCACTTGTCCTGCGGAGGCAATTGCCGTTGATCCAGGGCACCACCCACCCTGGTAGGAAAGCTCCACAAAACCATTGTTTTGTAAAAATATATGTAGTTATTTAGATAGACTTTATTTGTCCCCCTAAGGAAATTTGGTTTTCAGCATTCTCGCATGGCATTTCATCACAAAAAACAGAGTCATCAATGGACATTCTCATTCACATACCCTTAACGTGCACCTTGCAACAAATTAAGATAGGATTGCCAGACCAGCTGGACATCCCATCTGTTTTTGCATTACACATTTAAATACGTAATGGCTTGGGGAACATATGATAATTTGGATTTGTTTTTAGTAAATCGGGAAGGGCAGTACCGTTGACCAGATGGCAACAGTTCAAATGGATAGGCAAGGGGATGCCATTTGTCACCCACAATGTCATTTGCCTTGTTTAACACTCTCTTTCTGTTGATACATTCCATACTTGGAAACATAATCCCTAACAGTTTACTAGCCATTGTTACCGTTTTTCTGACTGTCTTTTTCTGTGCCTCAGTAGCATTTCCCAACCAGTAAATGATACAAATGTCCAAAACACTTTCGATAAAAGCACAATAAAACATCTGAAGCACTTTGTTGTGGACATTAAAAGATAACAGTTTCTTTAAGGATTAAATTCTTTGTTGTAAATGTAAAAGTAGGTAAATATAGCTTTTTTTATTCACTGTATTGACAAAAATCTGGAAAACATGCATTAATTATCTTAAACTAGAATTTTGTCATTAAACATGTTGAATGTACTTGGCTACAGTGGCTGATAGGAGGACTTTGAAATTATGATTTCAAATCAATTTTATGTAATTTTGTAAGCAAAATGTTCTAAATGGGGTCCCGGGATGGTCGGCTGCTTGGGGCTTCAGAAATCGTAAACCCGCCCCTGTCGGCTATCTGGCTTTTTTCACCACATAAGTTAATGTTATTGGCAAAATCCACTATTGGTCTACCTCTAGTTGTAATACTCAAAAAATATACCCTTTATGGCTTTGTTCAGTAATTACACAAATTTTAAATGTGTGTTTTTACACTGTAAAGCTACAGTATTGTGAAAGGCAAGCATTTTCTTTTGTCCGCTGTGCTGTGGAACTATCTCAAATGAGCATATTACCCTCAAAATACCCCAGGAGACTTCTTTAATACAGGTTCCTTTGTAAATGGCTGAACACAAAAGCCTCTCAGGTATTTGTTAGAAACATGGCGTCATTTTGAGTTGGCAGAGGTTTATTGCAGGGGTTGAGGAAGCCTATATAAATACATCTCAATCTTGGCTAATGACTTTGTTTAAGAGCAATAAAAGAAGTTATCCATTAATTGTTCCCTGCTTTGTCATTTACATACCTTCTGTTAAAGTTTACAGAAGCAAAAATCCAATTGTGAGTGAGTAACTGGGGATTTGCTAGCAGGGCTACTGCAGTTTAATAGCCCTCAGGGGAACTGGTCCATAAAACCCATTGCTAATTCACACTACAAGAGTTTAACACATCTTGTTCTCAACCCGTTGTCCAGCAGCACTGATCTGAAGCCTTCATTAAAACTGATCTCATACTATGTCAGGCTTCACTGAATCACAAAGCATTGATGGAGCAAACCCATCCTGTGAGTTTCACTTTCCCTTAACTTAGCAGATGTGACTTAGTGAAGGAATAGTTCACTCAATAATCAATATCTGTCATCGTTTACTCAGCCTCATGTTGTTGACTTTCATGAGCACATGAATAAATTAGTCAATTCAACACATACAATTCAACACTATTGTTTTTTTTCGAAGAGAAGAGAGGAACCGGCTGAAGAGGAACCGGCTGAACAGTCAAAATAAACTTTAATGATATAAATGAACTTAAAACAAACATAAACAAACACAGACACACATGCAACACGGCCACGTGCATCTCTCTTTCTCAAACCGGCGTCTCTGGCCACTCCTTATCTCGCTCTCCACTGATCGGCTGATTCAGCACCGGCTGTGCTCCATCACAGCCCGGCCACGCTCTCCTCCTCATCACAACGATAAATTGACCCATGGGCAGTAGTTTGCCCTGGTCTGAAACTGAAGGTGATCTAAGGTTCAATTGAGGGTGCTTAGCGCCCTCATGCACCCCTGTAGAACCGAACCCGTCCCACTGTTACGTCATCATGAGCAACAACTTGCTACAAATTAGTAAATCCTTTAGCTAAGTTTTTAATGACAGCCAACTTAGGTGCTTCTCTTTCGCCATGTGGCCCCGTATTTTGGGGGCCAAACGATTTACTTATGTATTTATTTGTAGCAAGTGTTGCTCACGATGACTTCACGGTGACATAATTTTGTTGTTTACAAAAAGTTGTAGAAGTATGCGAAAATTGGGCAAACACATTTATGCATTAAGACATGAGCAATCAAACATAGTGGCCCCATTTTTGCTTTTATTTTGGGCCATCCTGTACAACCAAATCCTGACGAGATCCATATGTGTTTCAGGATATGCCTGACATTCAACAAGAACGCACTCATGCAGTTAGTGCACAAAATAACGTAAGTCCATATTTCTATTCAGATACAGCCCATTTACATTACCAACTTCTTTTGAATGTGCTGTGTTTGTTTATATCACTGGTGCTTGAAGGAATGGACTACGTATGTATTAGGACATAGAGAGTGCAATAACCGGAGAAGAGCCTCAGAATTAAATTGCACTTGACCCAGCTCATTAGCATGTTGCACGAGCAATTTCACCAAACCCACTTGCGCCTAGACTTAGCACATATCCATCCATCCATCCATCATCAACCGCTTATCCTGTGTACAGGGTCGCGGGGACTTAGCGCATACTTGCACAAAATTACAAAAACTGCATCGGGGTCGCTTACCAGACATGTGAGAACAAATAATGTGTAGAATCGTGAACAACAAGCCAAACGCAACACGTCTTCAAAGTAAACAACTGATTGTGCGTTAGCACAACTTATATTTGAGGGCTACAGCGGCAGATTTTCAGTGAATAACAACATAAATTTTATTATGATTAACCTTATATAAGGGGAATAGCATATATCGCAATATAGTTATTTCTAGCTTAAAATTTAACAAAAAACAGTTTATATATTAGGCTAAATAACCATATGTTAATGCCAATTTTTTAATTAAATAGCCCTACTTTACAGTGCATATGAATATTTGAATTTTTATTTGGAGCTTAATGGATGAGGAACAAAATCATTTATTATTAATAAAAAATGTATGATATGCCTGAAAGGATACATTATGGCACTGTTGCAAAAACAAAAAACACTAACCCCTGATAGCTGCACAACTACGGTATAAACTGTATAGCAAAAATGTTAAACATTTCTTCTAATGCCATATCACCAATTCCTTTTTGGGGACTGGGGTGTATTTGTAGCCCATATAGATATTTGTTTTTTTATCTTTAGGTATGATTATGCATCCCAAAATGCTACCACTACAACAAAAAGGATTGGTAGAATTTTAAGTACTCAGAGATGTCTTTTTGGGGTACATGTTTGCAGTGGGGGAGACCCACTTGTGACAAATGATGAGGGGCTTGACAAAGGACTATATTAAAGGGGGGCAAGAGGGGAGTCACTGTGGCTAGTATTTACATCCTCTATTACCATGACAAAGGCACTCGGCTCTGAGTGTGGCCCTGACCTTCAGCCCTGACGGGGGATGACAGAGGAAGTACTGACACTGAAGCCTCCTCCATTCTCACAGACACACAGTCTCTGGCTGCCCTTTGCCGCCTGCCTGCTATATTCTCATGCTGATCTGATGGCCGCCCCTGAAAAATACAAAGCCAGAGAGCAACAGAGCAACATCCCATTTCATTATTCAACAGCCCTTAAGTGACTAGACAGAAAAAAGTGTACTGTAAATACAGTGATTCAGGCTTTTAAATAGGTTCAGTTTAATTTATTTGTATAGACATAGCATTTATGTAAAAAAAAAAAAAAAAAATTATATATATATATATATATATATTTTTTTTTATTTATTTATTTTTTTTTTTTACAGATGCACTCCAGTCACAAAATGACATAATTGACTGATTTGTTGTTTAATTAAAGATTGATAAATTAATACAATTGTTTCATAGGCTATCTGTGGTCATAGGCTACCACATCATTTAAGGGAATTTTTTTTTTTACTTTTTTCTCACAATTTTTATTTATTTATTTAATAAACAGCATAAACACAGTGTTTTGAAAGATTCAAAATAATAACGTAAAATAAAGAAGAAATTACAAAGATTGTGCACTATTTTAAGGTCAGGTCATCAATCAGATATAAGCAAAATAATGACACTGACCATGTTAACTTATTTGCATAAAAGGTCAGACAAATAAAATTCAGGTCAACTGTTCAAGTGAACTTTGCTCAGATTGATCTTCTCTACCTTTTGCGATTACAAGTTTGTATTAAATTAGAACAATACAAAATAGGAGCATATTCACTAGTGGTCTTAAAAGTTTAGACCCCTTATATCTCATAAGCACTAATAAAGTTTGTCTTTACTGTTTTTCAATCTTTCAGGAAAATCGCCCTCTCCTTTTGTCTAATAAAGCCGGAGTCATGTTAGCCGATTTTTCAAGTGGTTTTCAGGCGTGAGCTTCATTAACATAATCGCTGTTCAGGCGGAGGGAGATGAAGCATGCACAGTTGGAGGACATTAGTGACTTGACCGTCGATCTCGCTGCTCTCTGAGTTAATGGTTCCAGCAATGGGAAAAAAGGATCCAACATGACAGAAAAAATCTTTCCGTCACTGGGGACGACTCTTATGTTCTCTTCATCTGACCAATGAGCTTCTTCTTTTACTGAAGAACTGACAAGACATCAGGCTGATCTGAACATTTTCATCACACTCATCTGCAAATCATCAAAAATGCTGATCTACGGTGATTCTGTCACCAAGCGTTTTTTCTGCGTTTTTCTCCTGCAATAAAATGACTAATGAAATCAGAAAGCGGATGCACAACAGTCTGTTTTTACTGAACGTAATCTTGTCAAGTCAAGTCAAGCCCCTCCACGCAGATATCACACCTACATCTCAGAGATTTGTATTAGATCATTTCATCTGGAAAACATCACAATCTATTTAAACATCTCATAAAGATCAGATTTACAAAATAAATGTCTCAAAGGCATTGGCTGAATGTTTATTGACATCCGAAAGGAAACATCTTATAGACATATTGTAGATTAGCAAATCAGATGTAAACACACACATCAAATAGATGTTATTTAGCGTGATGCGCGCTAATCTTTTCTGTTCGTCTTTCATTGCGTTGTTTTGCAAAAAAGCAATAATCTGGATTACAGGGAGGCACTTACAATGGAAGTGAATGGGGCCAATTTTTGAATGTTTAAATTCTGACTTTTTCAAAAGTATAGCCACAAATCGTAAACAATATGTGTGTTAACATGATTTTAGAGCGATAAAATAACTTACTAACCTTTTCTGTATAAAGTTATAGGTAATTTTACAACTCCACTACCTGAAAAGCCTTAAATTACTGTAAAAATGTAATTTAAACAATATTACAGCTCAAATGATTCATGATTTTTAACAGAAGAATTAATGTAAGTGCTTTCATACAATTATTAGCTTCACATTTTTGCCTTTAAACCCTCCAAAAATTGGCCCCCCATTCACTTCCACTGTAAGAGTCGCACTTTAACCTCGATTTTTGCTTTTTATAAAGAAAACAAGCGATAAGTCGAAACACATTTTTGTGGTAATCAACATAAATTAAATTTCCATCCACTTTATGCGCCGCCTCCTGCTAGTTTCCATTCAAATGGTGTTCTACCGATAAAATGGTGTGCGTCATGACGTCATTCTTCTTCTTCTAAAAAAAAAAAACACTTTGTCACATGGTTTAGCACAAAAGAAATTTGGCCTTGAGCCATTTCCATACAGAATTTTGTGTATATCGCAAATGGTAGCCGACCTTTCAAGTCCCAGATGTGTGTAAAATGAATGTTGAATGTTACATTTATAAAGCACTTTTCAGACACTACACTCAAAGCGCTTTACACAGTGAACAGGGGACTCTCAACAACCTCCACCAGCGTGCTGCATCCACCTGGATTACGTGACGGCAGATATAGCGTGCCGTACACTCACTACACACCAGCTATTAGTGGAGAGGAGAGAACAGAGATATAGAATGGAAAGTGATTATTAGGAGGCCATGATTGAGAAGGGCCAATGGGAGGAATTTGGCCAGGACATCTGGGTTACACCCCTACTCTTTACGAGAAGTGCCCTGGGATTCTTAATGACAACAGAGAGCCAGGACCTTGGTTTAACATCTCATCCGAAGGACAGTGACTTTTTACAGTATAGTGTCCCTGCCACTATACTGGGGCATAAGGACCCACACAGATTGCAGGGTGAGCAGCCCATTATGGCCTCCCTAATACTTATTCCAGCAGCAACCTGGAGTGGTGGTGGTGTAGTGGTCTAAACCACATAACTGGTAATCTGGTAATCAGAAGGTTGCTGGTTTGATCCCCACAGTCACCACCAATGTGTCCTTGAGCAAGGCACTTAACTCCAGGTTGCTCCGGGGGGATTGTCCCTGTAATAAGGGCTCTGTAAGTCGCTTTGGATAAAATGCATGTAAATGTAACCTTAGTTTCCGCAGGAGGTCTCCCATCCAGGAACTGACCAGGCTAAACACTGCTTAGATTCAGTGGGCAACCAGTCTTGTGCTGCAGGATGATATGGCTGCTGAAATGTAGAGAGTATAGAGACAATTTCTCTAAATTGTCCAGCATACTGTTTAATTTCATGTAATTGCAACAGTAGGAAATATCAGAAGATGGCGTAGAATTGGAGAAGTAGCTCGTCTGCGTCTAGGATTATTAGACGGATTTATTAGGGACTAAAAACGGTTCAAGGAATGAAAACGGAAACCGAATGTCTGGAAAAACATCCATCAAGAATAAAGGTATTGTGTCTTTTAAAGAAATTGAGGAAAACTTGAGTGTTCCTCTCTGTTATGCTGTATTTTGTAAGGACAAATTCCCCCACAAAAACTGTTTCCAAACCAGTTTTTCTGGACAACTGACGTGTTGACATTAGATTTATGCGCTAAACTTAAAAAGAAAAATATTATGTCGCCACTTGTGAAAATTTAATGATAATTCCATCAGATTTGTTTTGATGTCAAAAATCCTTGGATGGAAACTTAATAGTTATTGTCAAAAATGCTGTAGATTGAGTTTAACTTGCTTTGAACCCGGAATATTCCTTAAAAGCACCACACAAACCAAAAGCCACAACGAAATTAAACCTCAACACAACAAAAGTAATCCACAACGCCCCCCCCCCAAAAAAAACAACACAACAAAATTAAGCTATAACACAATGAAAAAGCCCATTGAAAATAAACGACAACACAACAATATTAAGCCTCAGCGGATTTTCTTATTTTGTTGTGACCTAATTGCATTCTGTGTCTTAATTTCGTTGTGATGTGTCTTAATTTCGTTGTGATTTAAATTTTTATTTTATTTTCTAATTTTGTTTTGCTGTGCACCCCCAGGCCACCCTTAATACCAACCACATACTTTTTTTAATTTTAATTAAATAATTTGACCAATTTATGAACCACATGCCTTTCGAGTAGTTTTATATTATTTCTTCACAAGTCGATTTTTGGAGATATATTTCACAGGAAATGTGATTAAAATCTTCCCGCTCATGTTTAGCAAGTCAACTAACACTCGCACACGGGCGCCAACCCGCGAACGCGCTGCGCGGTCACGGCTTGAGCGAGAGCGCGCGCAGAGGCGGTCCGGCTGCTTCAGTTTCTGTAATCGTTTTTTTCTGCTGCCTTCAGTTAAATAGCGAGGAGACGAGAACGAGCGGACGGCCCGACTTTGGTTACACGGTATCATCCAGGAAAAGCGTATCGGGACTCTACGTCGACGGCCGCTCGGCAGGTAAATATCTTCGCGTGTGCGTGAAAAGTCGCTGAATGTCCCGCGAAAGTGGTTATTTTTGCCCCTCGGTGTGCGGGGATGTGCGGGACGAGCCCTGTCCTTTGTGCCGAGCCAGTTGGCTCATCGTGGTCATCATGGGTGAATGGTTGTGTGATGTTTTTCCTCACATTTTCCCTTGGCATTGGAAAATTTTGCCGCTGAAACTCGACGCGGCTCGACGGGTGCGTTTTATCCGCATATTTTCTGCAGAATTGCGAAGTGCTCGCGGCCTCCCGCATAAATAGACGCTATATCAAGCGCATCGCGCACGCAACTGCGGCAGCAGGAGATTTTTGCGTTTACATTGTAGTTTGACAGCACTGGATCCTGGTGCTTCAATGATTTCCTTTAATTCCCTCAACGATACCTTCAAATAAAATGCCTCTGTGTACTGTAATGGTATCGTGCTGGATTGTTACTATAGTGTAAATATGCACTTTTGACTACAAATACATACTCCACAAAGGTACAACTATGTTCTTAAAACGGCACAAACCCTTGACATTGTGGTGGCACCATTTGGTAAAGTAAATATGTACTTTGAGGTAAAATATATATATATATATATATATAACAAAGAGGCAAATCTGTGTACCTAAAATAGTATGAACGTGTAATGGTACCATTTTGGGTACAGCATCTTTCCTATATAACAAATATGTACTTTGGGATACTAAAGGCCTACCCCAAAAGAGTACATTTGTGTGCTGAGGTGGTACCCAAAAAAGTAAATGGTACAACCTCGTGACATTTTGGTGGCACTCTTTTTGTTTGTTCCTTTTTTTGTACTGTAAATACTGTATATACCCCAAAAGGATACTTTCGTTGACTTAACCCTTAAATGCAAGGGCGTTCTGCCAAATATTATTACATATCTTGGGTCTTTAGCGTCCCGGCACTTATATCTATCACAAAAATAAATTTACAAAATGCCTGTATAGTGTAGCAATTTCAAAGCATTAATACAATTAGTAAACAATAGAGGAAATTCTGTTATGTTTTGACGTTTTATTTTTCATATATTAAATAAATAAATCAACAAATGGGAGAACGCGATTCATTACTTCCACGCTGATATTTTACGAGACTCAAATGGCTGTCAAACGCAAATTGAGCTACACATAACACGTAAGCTACGCATAAGTTACATATGTATTTTCTCAGGCACTGTTTGACTCTAAATAGATGAACAACTTACATAATTTCAGTGGTACACACACACACACACACACACATGTCAATAGCCAAATTATACTGTTCCTGTTAAACTTGCTATAGTTACGTACACATTGCTGTTTCATCAAATGAACATCAAGAAAATAATTGAAACACCTGCGTCACCTTGAGTAACAAATAACATGTATAACACATACGTGTATGTGTACACGTAGATACAACACTGATCATTCACCACCATCGTGCAAAAAACTGGCATGATGTAGTGGCCGTTTCTAAGAATATGGCACTCAATTGTCTTGCAATGCATAAATATATGTCCTGTGATTGTAGACATGCATCGCTATTAAATAATAATAATACAAATATGACTTATAGGAGTAGAAATGTGTATTGCAACAGTATTCAATCTCAGGTCAATAAAGGCCCCATACCGTTTTGCTAATTAAACAATTAGTGTAAAAAATATACGTTTTTGCAAATTTCGCATTTATTTTTTATTGAATGACGAGAACGGTTGAGGAATACTAAAGAAGTATTGGGGATAACTCCAAAACATGGATGGTGGAATTAGGTCCTGGGTCACTAAAGACCCATGGTATGCATTTAAGAGTTAAGGTAATACTTTTGTGCCATTTGGGGTAGATTATTGTTCCTTTAGAGCAAATATGTACCTTTGGTTTCTAATATAGAGTACTTAGAATGGTAAAATAGAGCCACAACTATATCGAAAAGATACCGAATTATTTAAAATGGTAAAATCTAGTGGAGTACACAGTGTTTCTATGATAAAGGGGACAATAAGAACCCTTTACAGTGTGTACACTAAACTTTAAGTGTACACATTTGTACAAAGGAGGGCAAATATCACCAATTTGTCCATTTCTAGACTATTTCACCAAAGACACTTAAGTATAATATCTCTTGGGGAACCTATCCTAAACCCTTTAAGTGACCAGCCCGTACTTTTAAGCACTAGGATACATTACTTCTGAAAAAAGTGAGCCAGGGACTAAAGGTCGCTAAACAGAGTCATACGCTCGCACATTGATGTGATTTATCAGTCACTGGAATAAACCACCGTTCTCTATTTTAAAGGAAATAACTCTAGCAGAACCGTAAACAGGCAGTATTGTGTCTAACACTAAAGCACACAGACTGTATTTGAATTTGGCTTTGAGCTGTTAACTCTCTGGTCTGACTGCATGCAAGCTGCAATTTAAATGTTTTACGACTCATTTCCCACATTATCACAAAACCAGTTGACCCATAAAATACAGTCTTCAGAAGTGTTAATACCTTCCCGTTGTTCTGTCTGTGATCGCTTGCGACTTGCAATCTTAAAAAGGTGACCTAACTGCAAGTTTGAACACCCCGATTGGCAACTTGATGTCTGTGTTCACAGTATGTATTGGTTCTCTCTCCACGCCATATGTCTTTTATCTCCGCTTAAATGCTCAGCTGAGTGCGCAGGGTCCGTAGGTATTTATTAGCGGGACTCATGTGGCTTTTAAAGCCTGTGATGAGAGGGTTTTCCTTGCCGCCACATCTTCTGATACATCAGAGAGAGTTCCTCATGATCGTTTTTAAAAGAGCTCCGTTACCCTCAGAGATTAGATAAACATCTAAATCATGATCTAACTGTGATCAAATGTCTTGGAGAACTATTTCATTTCAGTGTACCTCCTGTGGCGTATAGGAAATGCCTGCCTTAAATTCTTCGTGAGTGAAAAGTGGGACTCGTTATGTCGATGTGGGCTTAATTTAACTGACAGGATGCGATTAAAGTCCATATGTTATTCTGTTTGCAACACATTTTACAAAGATATTCAGATTTTTGAAATGGGATATATTTGCAAGAGAAAATCTTGGGTGGGCTTGATTTTTATCCATTGAGAGTTGATTGGATTGTGAAAAATGGGCGTTACATACTAGAATGGTAAGAAAGAAAGTCGTTTCAGAGGCGGAGAATGTTATTACAATTTGCTAAAAGTTTCTGATAAACATTTTAAATTGTGATTTAAGAATCCTCCTACAAGAGCGTGCATTATGAAAGCAAACCGGCTCCGTTTTGATTTCATGTTGGGTTTAAAACAGCATTATATTAATTTGATTTACTGGACCTTTTCTGTGGGGTAAATAGAGGTTATATTTTTGCATTCAAGAGTAGATGTGTATTATTGTTTATCTATTACGTCGTAATATTCAGGCCTGTCGAATTAGCATTTAATGAGCGCGTTTACATGCAAACCACCAAAAATCAGCTAGGGATTGACTAGGGATGGGTTGTGAGGACTCTAACCCACATAATACAATTAATCAATTACTTGTAAATTAAAATGTAAGTTAAAAATAACAAGTTTGATATGTATATAAAGTGTATATTTTCACAAATGTTACCAAAAATGGTTCAACAAACGTCAACAAACTATGCTTTTTCTTTTTATAAAATAATAAAATATGAAATGAACAATATGCATCAACAAATATGGAAAAAAAAAAGATGAAAAAAAATAGAAGCAAAAACCGTTGCACTCACACGAAACTTACAAAGAAACCAAATCTGACGACATTTGGGTAATGCACATACTTTGTATAAACTACAAGGTTATAACATTTTTATCGTTTCATGTTATTATTCTAAAAAACATGTTGTGAAAGTTGGCTTTTTTACTAAAATGCACTTCCATCTCTTATCTAACACCTCGACAACACTACATCTACAGCGCCCCCAGTGGACTTAGTTGGATCTGTGAGATTTGGTAAGCGATTCAGAGAGAAAGTACAAGGAAATCAATTTGCAATATTAAAGGTGCAATATGTAACATTTGTCATGTAATAGTCGCCTTTTTTGGCCAATGTGTGAACAGCTTGTAACGCAACCTAAAAAATATCGCCAAGGAATTATCGTGATCACAATCAACGCTGAATTGGCATTCTTCTTATTGGACCAGTAAGCTTGCATAACTGCAAAGCATGTGAAATATAGTGCCATAAGCATTGATCTGTCATTTTAGCTAACTTGATCTTGTCTGCTAATGCTGACAAATTGCAAGCTACCTTGCTTCGTAACTTTCAAATAATTTAAACGATCTTCGCATGATCACGAGCAGTAGGCAGCTGGCTGCAGTTCACTTAACGGCCACAGGTGTCATTAATAACAAGGGTTTCTGAATCTTACAGACTGCACCTTTTAAAGTCGTTTTTTTTAATGGTCGACTAGCTGGTGCCAAATGAGTACTCGATTAGTCATTTATTCGTGCACATTCCTACTTTTGACATCAAATGTAATTAATCAAAACTCGAGTGCATTGAAAAGCAGGTAAAGGGTTACATGCAAAATGCATAATGGCCGAGAATCTACCTGTCGATAGGAAAACCATTTAAGACGTTTACAAGACCACACACGTTGTTGGCTTATTGAGCATAATCCTTGTAAGCTTTTGCATGTAAATGTACTCCTAATCTGCTACTTGAGTTTGCATTTGTGTGTTTTCTTCTACTTCAAATCACTTTGTTTTCATTTGTCACTTCTGAACGCAGCACAGCTGGAATCAAGACAGCCAATGACTTCGCCTGCGAGTCTGCTAATGTAATCGTGTATCAATCCTCTTTCTAGGGCCAAGATGTCCAGTGAGGTGCAGAGACCAGACGATAGCCCCAGCACTAGTGGAGGGAGTTCAGATATCGAGCAGCGGGAGACAGCACCTCCTCAGCAGGAACGCGACCTGGTTGCGCCCAAGAAGAAGGAGACCAAGATCTCCAGTAAAACCGCTGCCAAACTCTCCACCAGTGCCAAGAGGTAACACTCAATCAGTTTGCTTTAAGCAAAGCTGGTCTGTGTCATTGGTTCTCAACTGGTTTTGCTTCAGGACCCAGATTTTACATTTGGCAAAATACTGGTTAAAACGATAAACTGGTAGAAATGTGTCAACCGGTTAAAAGTCTGGTAATTGATTACAGTATTGTAACAATTAACATACAGTTTTAACAAGGCATGACAGCCCCTCAGCACACTAGAACATAAGGGAAAAAACATTGGCTTACCATTTATCAATTGCCGAAACTACTGGCTCAAACAAGGACAGAAAGAGATGCAGAAGGTCAGATGTACAACTAAACAAGAGGAGAAGTGCATCAGAGTCTCTAGTTTGAGAAATAGACGCCTCACATGTCCTCCGCTGACAGCTTCTTTGAATTCTACCCGCTCAACACCAGTTTCATGTACAACAGTAAAGAGAAGACTCAGGAGGACTTATGGGAAGAATTGTTAAGAAAAAGACACTTTTGAACAGATAAACAAAAAGAAAAGATTTGAGTAGGCAAAGAAACACAGGCATTGGACAGCAGATAATTGGAAAAGAGTGTTACGGATCTTAACCCCATTGAGCTTTTGTGGGATCAGTTAGACTGAGAGGTGCGTGAGAAGTGCCCGACAAGACAGACACATATATGGCAAGTGCTACAGGAAGTGTGGGGTGAAAGGTCACCTGAGTATCTGGACAAACTGACCGCTAGAATAACAAGCATCTGCAAAGCTGTCATTGCTGCACGTGGAGGATGTTTTGATGAGAACTCTTTGAAGTAGTTTAAGAAGTTCGGAACATTTTTTGTCAAATTGTAACAGTATTTTTTCACATTATCGTCCTGACTATACATTATGATCAGTTGAATGCCACTTTGGTGAATAAAAGTACCAATTTCTTTCCATAAGAGCAAAATCTGTACATTATTTCAAAGTTTGGCCACCAGTGTACATTTTTGCTTACAATGCCACCCCCTACATTGGACATCAAATGGCAATGTAGCACAGTACCAAAACTGTTTAGTGTGCAAAAGTGAACAAAAATGTCCTTAAAATCAAACATTGAAATGTAGTAATACTACATTATAAAATAGCTATGGGAAGTGTCTTCTCTATTTTAAAAGTTGATAAGCATACTTTGTTACAGTAACTAGGCATAATAATATAATTAGTTGCAGTGTGACCCGATCAGAACAGACCTGTGACTGTTTTTTTTGGAAACAACTCCACATCAAAGCTTTCAACTTTGATCCAAACTCAAATAACATTGAATGCATTTACACAAGAACTCTATAATACCTGTATAGATCGTAAGAACATATAATCTGTTTGTGCAGTGAATGTGTGTTTGTCTGAACTGCAAGCTGATAATTGGAGCAGGTGATTATACAGTGGTGCGCTTCACTGCGTTTCTATTGTTCTACAGGCTGTGAAATGGCCCTTGCTGCCAACGCTGTAGATTTTCCGAAGGCCTGACTGCAGTATGATAGCCTTATGCAATTTGTCGAGCAAAGCTTTGCTGGTGACATGGTGCCTTTCATAACAGTGACTGCAGCACCCTGTTTCCTCAGCTTTTAATGTGTTTCAAGATCCAAATATTCAAACTTGAGTGTTTTCCGTGCTTGGCGTTACACAATACTAGAAGCCTCTGGGTAGGGTTTCGATCGTCAACATCAAAGCTGTTTGTTCCTGTTTCTGAATAGAAAAAATTATGAAGTTATTTTGTGCAATCGGATAAAAACAGTCATCTAAGTGCATTTTAAAAGGAATTTAATGATTCTGATTCCTCTTAACGATTGCGGTGCCTTTAAAGGCTCTGTGAACAATTATTTTAGTAATTTGGAGGAAGGATGGACATTAAGACAATTCATAAAGGAATGTTCCAGGATCAACAGCATTTGTGGCATAACCAGTCTGTTGATTATTTAAAAAAGCAAAATAGTGTTTTTGATTGAACAGATGCAACATCATAAATAAATGATGTGCAGTTACAGTCAAAAACATATATTTTGTCCTGTCTTTATTTCTCTTTAACATACTTTGAATTAGTTTGTCTTTGAGGCATGCCAAGTGTGACAGATCTCACTCTTTCTATTTACACAGCCATTTAAGTCCTATAAATGATCCAGTCACACACTCGACAGTTGACTGTTGATTCGTGCTCACAGCCGACAGAAAACAAGACAATGGCTCTGATGCTTATATTTCATGTTTTTGCAGTTGTTCACTTCTTGGAGACCGTTCTGAGTATGAACCAGTTCTTGATTCCCAACCCTTGATTTAACTAGTACCACAATTGCATAAAGACTTCTGTGCATTCATGCATTAGAGCAATGCAGCCAATTTTTTAGCAGGTGTTATAAATAAACTTACAGTCTGAACAACTTCAGCTTTTATTCTAGCTTAAATCTGATAGAGGGGGGCCTTTAAACACTCATAAATGGTAAACCACTACTCTAGGTCAATGTTCAGATGATGCATGGTTTCCTGTCGTGGCTGGCTGTTTAAGGAAACACGTGGCTAAATAACAGGCATCATTGAAGTCATTGTGTGTGTGAGTCACTTTTTCATGGAAATGAAAAAACGTTTGATTTCACAAACCTTTACTCACTTTGACATTTGAGATAACAACAGGTATCACTCATAAAATATGCCAGCATTGTTCAGACTTGAAATGTAGCAACAGATGGGTCCTGGATGTTCGTTTTGAAAGTTGTATAATTGTATTTTATTAGGAGTGATTCCTTTAAATTATCGTTCTGTGTGTGTACAGAATAGAAGAGTGTCCGAATGAGAGTTGCGTCTGTGCATTAAAGGAATAGTTCAGTCAAAAATTACAATTATATCATCATTTACTCACCCTCATGTTGTTCCAAACCCATATGACTCATGGTGCGTTCAGACCAGAGGCATCGAGAGCGTCAAATCGACCGGGAGTCATTCATTTTCTATGGCAGCCAGCTTCTCTCGGCGGCAAGAAGCAGTGCGTCCGTGGCCAGCGCATTTTGGCCGTTAGAGGAAAGTTCAAGTGCGGGCAACATTATGGTAATGAGCTTTCGCCGGCAACCTATTGGAATATAGAAGTGCTCTGCTCTAGCGAAGTCTAGAGAACACAACAGTGTAAACTTTGGTTCCCACCGAAGACAAAATGAGGAGGAGAAACAAATTATTGCTGTGGCGGGTTTTCCCGTTATATACGATCTGTCCTTGTTTGCTTAGAGGGATATATGTATTTTATATAGTTTATTTTGGTAACAAACAATCATAATTTTAATTACTTTCTGCCATTGATCGAGTTCTTACTTTCACTTTTAAAATATTTCATGAGGATATATACGTTACTTGTGATAGGTCGGCAAATGTCTGGATGTTTTGCGGCCCCTTTAAATAAAGTTCACAAAACCAAGCATTCCGAACGAATGTTGCCGCCAGAACTACATCAGCGCATCCACGAATCTTCCTTAGCGTTGTTGGCAGGGCAGCTTGAGTGAATGTTGATGCTCTCACCTCCTCTGGTCTGAACGATCGGTTGTTTATTTATTTTTTCAGTTGAACCCAAAAGGAGATTCGGAAGAACGTTAGGGACTGATAGCCTCCGTCACCTTTCACTTTCATTTTCGACATTCTTCAAAATTTTTCCTCTTGTGTTCTATGGAAGAAAGTTGTACAAATTTGTAAGGACATGAGTAAAATACATTTTTGGGTGAACTAAGGTAGACTGATATATTGGTTTTACAGATTAATCAGTGCCGATAGTTTTTTTTTTTTTTTAGTTTTTTTTTTTAAAATAATAATAAACCTTATTTCTCATTAAACCTCATCTGGTGAAATATACAGTATTTACTCAAAATCCTTCATCTGATGAATATATAGTTTTAAAAGCTTAAGTTAGTCACTGGTTTCATGCTTGTTTTTTAGATAAATGTTCCACATTATGCACCAAGATTTTGGTTGAACAATAAACTGTATCTGGGATTTTATTCATTTCGGACTCTTGTAGCATCTATGTCTGTGCCCGTCATAGTAAGGAATGAATACGAATATTTGTTTTACTTTCTCTAAATCGAGTTTTTAAACTATTGGCTGATTAATCGTTATCTGCATTTTCCACCACTGTAGTTATCGGTATCGGCAAAATCCACTATTGGTCAACCTCTAGAACGAACCCTTTAACAACTAGTTATTCAATTCAGTTCTGTTTACACTGCACAGATTTAATGCTAATTTTGTTATCATTACACATTTTTTTGAATTTAAGTTGTAGAAATTCAGAAACAGTTTCATTTTTGGCAATTACCACAACTTATTTTCATCTTTCATCCCTACTTTTCTTTAAAAAAGAAAGAAAAACCACAGTGAGGCACTTGCAATGGAGTGAATGGGGCCAATTCGTAAACTTTAGCCACAACACGTAAACAATATGCTTGTAAACATGATTTTAGTGTGATAAAATCCCATACTAACCATTTCTGTGTTAAGTTATATCCAATTTTACAACTCCATTGCCATGATGACGTAACGGCATAAAGCCGAAAACCCTAAAAATGATTATATAGCTCATATAATACAGAAGATAACAGAAGAATTCATGTAAATGCTTTTTTAAATTTCTGCCTTTTAAAGCCTTAAAAAATTGGCCCATTTCACCCCATTTACATCCCTCCTTAACTTGGATTGAACATGGAATATGCCTTTTTACGGAACCGGAATCGTTAAGAGGAATTACAGTCGTTAAATTCCCATCTCTATTACAGAATGTCTTTTAAAAGAGGAGTGACAACCCTCAGCTGCAGTGTGATTGAGACCTGTACGATTGAATGAATTAATGAACGATATTTCCATTTGCAGGATTCAAAAGGAACTTGCAGAAATCACACTTGACCCTCCGCCGAACTGCAGGTAAGCGCATGTTTCTAAACGGGCTGCTCTTTTGTGCTGGCTTCTGTTTGTGAGATAGCGAGAGGGGGTTGTTGGGGATAATGGCAGAGAGAGGATAATGCTTATTGTGTGTTGATGAGGCTGTCAGGCCGGCGAGAGAGAAGAGAGCCGCCACATGTGCTGCAGCGGGGGGTGAGGGACTGGGGCTCCCCAGGGACCGTGGAGAAAAAGCCAGACCTTAATAAAGCACATAACTGGAACTGACACTGTCTTTGATTGCCCTTTTGTTTGTATCAAGAGAATAATTTCCCAAAAGAAATTTCACAGCATCATATGAGATTAGGAAATAAACTGTATATTTCATATATCTATTTGGAATAAAATATAGACATTGCGGGATGACTAGATTTGGCGTTTACCTGTGCAAAAATCGCCACAAAAATGCTCTGACATTCGGAAGTGTTTTACCCACAGCTGGTCGTGTAAGTGAGTCCTTACAATTAGGGCTGGGTGGTATATTATAGAATATTAACAATATAATCAAATAATTTTTCTGATAATATAAAATTGACCAATATTGTGAATATCGCGATGATTTTATTGTGCTTTTAATTTGGCCATTAAATTTCATAGAGCGCATCATTAGACTAATTTTGCGAGCCTTCAGGACTGCACAATTAAATAAAATAACATTAAAATGGCAAATTGGTCGTATGTGATTATTAATCCACAAAAGGCTGTGATTTAAAGACAGACAAACATGGTCAGTGTGTGAGTCAAAGCAGTGATGCGCTGATGTGTGTGCACGCGCTTGGCGCCGATCTCAGATCAGTTCACGTGCATTGTGAAATCAAAGTAATGCAGGTTCAAACATTAGTAACCGTTACAAGCTGTTATACAAATCTATAAACGCAGCACAGAATAGCAGAAAAAAGGAGATTACAGTGTTTCAGCAAATGCAGAACATTGTAAACTGTCAAATAAACATTGCCTTTTCGGTGTCAAAATAAAAGCCCCAGGTGACGCTGAAGTAAACAGGACAGAAATATATTACTTTTGTATAATGAAAATCTAATAATCAAAATAATAATGATAATTCTGCATTATAGTATAATAATCAACCTGATGTGTCCCATAATAATAATTTAGTATTATGCAATGTTCAACTAGCTTATACGTATTAGTAACGTATTAGTAAACACCTTTGAAGGTAAATAATGATTTTTATTACGCTACTATGTATCATTGTGTATGAAATATAAATATAAAGTGCATATCAATGAAAATGATTGAATTTCACACTCCCTTGTGTTTTTTTTAATGAAAAATGAATTATTTGATTTTTATTTAATGTCTAAAATATTTAATCTATTTTGCTACAATGGCTGTTTGGATGAAATGATGGTTCCTCTGATTTAAAAAAAAAAAAAAAACATCTCTCAAGAGCCATTTTAGAGCAAATACATAATTATCGAGATATATATCGAATATCGTCAACGGGCTGTAAAATATCGAGATATAATTTAAGACATCGTCCTGCCCTACTCACAATCTGCCAGAGCAGTTCTGAGAGATGGCGCTCCCAGGTATACGGAGACTGGCAGCGTATGGCACCGCAGTCATCTCAGCCCTCATTATGTCAGATATTACACTTATTCAGGAGCATCTCCTGGCAGCATTTAATAAAAGTTTACAATTACAAGTTACAAGCTAGTTACAATTGCTTCAATCCTGAAAATACTACTCTCCCAAAAACAAGGGGTCATTCAGCTGCTCCATGACAAGGCGGCTCCCTCAAGATAATGTGCATAACGTAGTGGGTGGAAATGTGCAACGATTTGTATTTTCTTTAGTCAAATATTTTAGAAATTTGCTTAATGTGAAACATTTCTATGGAAACCTAGCTAGTGAAGTCCTTATGGATTCCTATCTGGTTACTTCATTCATAGCTGAAAGCTATAACCCTTCTGCCAGATGATTGATGAACTAGATGCCAATGTAATATATATCTGATCATACTTTGTTAGACATTCACTAGAAGTCTAGAGCCAGAATTGAGTGGTGTGTTTTGTGTAAAGAGCTTTCTATTCAACCCTTCTCATATCAATAAGAGTGTCTCGAAATTGATATTGAGTTTATGCCGCCTGCAAAAGAAAGCTGTAGGTGTTCTTTCAATATTTGAGCACAGGGAGTGTTTGTGCCTATGAGCTGGAACGACGTTAATAGGATTTCATCTGCAAAGAAAACGAGAGGCGCCGTTTAAGACTGAATGCTGAGGTCTAGGAATAAATAATGTTACCCACTTTTTTTCGGCTGAGTGTTGGGGTTGGTAAGCTGTCGTGGAATCTGCTTTTTTTCTAGAAGTGAATGACACCAGCAGGGGCGAATCGGGAAAAAAGAAACTCACTGGCCGGATAAATTGAGACTGATGTGATGTAACTGCAATCGGATGGTTAGGTAGAACTGTGTCAGAGAATCTCATCTGTGTTTTACTCATTGTTAGGGTAGGACAATAACGGTAACGTCCAACTTGAGAAATGTGTTAACCAGTAGAGATTCCGCTATACCATTTATACTGCTGTCGAAGTGCCCACATGGATATTAGTGGAGCCTGCGTGCGTGCATCAGACATCGGCTATTTTAAAGCGGGTTTGAATTTGGCTCTTCTAATCAGAATTTAGTGTGTGTTTCATAATGTTTTGAGTCTCTTGTTTTTAACTTGGCTGTTTAATAATGTGAAGTTGATTTTGCACCGATGCCAATTATGATCATAGAACGAACATCACTATTAACTACATTTTTGCAAATTGACTTTTACGTGCAGCTTTCTACGTTTCGCTGCAGTTCCCTGGTAAAATGATCACTAGAGGCGCTAGGATAATTGAGCGGTTCTCGCTCTCAATGGGGCGTGTGGAGAGTAGCATGAGCCTCCACATGCTGCGAGTCTCCGCGGTGTCATGCACAACGAGCCACGTGATAACATGCACGGATTGACTGTGTCTGAAGCGGATGCAACTAATACTACAACTAATTAATGAATTTAATGATCAAAAAGTTTATTTTATTGAAACATATTATTTCATAAGTATTTAAACATGTCACAGATTTTGGTATCAGGGTTGCAAAGATTTGCAAGCCTCATATAAAATAAAGAAAATGGCATTTATAATTATATTATTAATATTTTATATTAATAGTTTGACCTTCATAAACATTTTCTGGAGTTTGCTCCTTTCACTGACCATTTGTTGATAGAGAAGATCCTTTTTGACCAATGAATTTCCATGACTGTTTTTCTGGTGATTTTTGTGATTTACGTCATAAGGATAAAATTCGAAAAGAGTGGAGCATAAATCTAAACATGTATATTCACTATAGAAATGTTTTGACCTTTCCTGTCAAGATTTTATTACTTTCTATGAAGTTTCCAGGGTTTGAACTCCCAATCGTTTATACATTCTTCGATATTTGAAGGTTTTCCATAAATGGGAATCCTGTTCATTTTTTTGAAAGTTTTAGGCCCTATTTTGCACCCATGGAAACTGCCATGCATACTTTTCAGACACTTGTTCCCATGTGTTCAGGCCCTGATTTGATGTCCAGTGCAGAGGATTGGGAAAACCTGAAAATTATGCCAGTGTGTTATTCGATCTGGATTCTTTTTCAATATTTTGTCTTTAAGGCAGGATATGGTTACCATATCCTGCTGCACTACTTACCCAAATCATGTTGTAACTCGCACAGAAAAAGGAAGGAGGGATTTGGCTGTTTCGGCTCTGTGATCGTCAGAACAGCAGCATTCACTGCATGACACTTAGAATTAGATTCCTGTTTATTTTAGTGTTCTCCAAACGCCACTTCTTTTGGACATGTTTGCATACCTGCGGTAGATGTGTTTATTTAACACATTGTGCAATGTTTATCCCAACACCATCTATCATTCTTTAAAAAATATTTAGCACATGAAAGGTTTTCATAGTAGCATTTTGCTGCAACAATATATCTTTTTCCATCTTGATTTCTGTCTAGCACGGGCTTCTATTTTTTTTTTTTTTCAATCGTTATTGTTAATATAAGGGCTGTCAATTGCTAAAATAATTAAATTAAATTAATTAAATGATGTCAGTTAATTGATCTAATTAATCATATAACAATATTTTCTGAAAAAGACCCCCTAAAATAAGAGAATTTGGTATTTAATTATTAAAAATTGTTATATAATGTGTAATAAATATACTGCGTAATGGTAACACTTTACAATAATGTTCCATTTGTTAACATGAACTAACAATGACCAATACTTAAGCATTTATTAATCTTTATTACATCATAGAGTAATACATATTCAAAATCAAAAGTTGTACTTGGTAACATTAGTTAATGCACTATGAACTTACATGAACTAGCAATGAAAGTCTTTTTAACTTACATTTAACAATGATTAATAAACTATGTAAAACAATATTAATTGTTTGTTCATGAGAATTAAATGTATTAACTGATGTTAACTAATATTTATTGTATTCCTTATTGTAAAGTGTTACCTGTGTAATAAATGTTGTTATTATTAGAAATATGATGCAATAGAAAATCATTATTGATCATATATTTATCGCACTAAATTAACATGTTAAATCTATAGCCCAAGTTGATATTATAAAATAATAAAACCATAATTATTTTGCAGTGCCCAGTCTTTCTCGACACATAAAATTCATAAGCTATCAGTTCAGCTAAAATACATTTAAAAAGTTGCAATTGTAACTTACACCTGATGTGGACGCATTTTAAAGAAATTCACATTTAAAGGATTATTCTCCGCTTTAAAGACTGATCTTTTCTTTGAAAGACATTTTTTTTTTCATCCTTTTTTTTCAAATTAACACTTTTTTAATTGATTCGTAGAAAATAACAGAAAAACACAAAATATATACATTGAATCAACATTTAACCCCCACTATTACCCCTCCCAAATCACAATCCCCACCCTGACCCCCAACAAACACCCCTGTGGTAACACATAAGAATAAAAACAATTTTTTTTTTAAGAATGTATAAATATAATCATACACATCCAAAACTATACCTCTTTCTCCACAGCCCCTCCCCAAGAGTCCCCCAAAAACACAAAATAACCGCCCCATTTCCTGTCAAACAAATCCCAAATCCCCAGTGTACTACATGACACCTCCTCAGAAGCCGCCACCCTCCCATCTCTGCACACCTCTCCCGAAATGAGGACGCTCCAGCCAACTTCCATCACCTCTAGATAAGCTGTCTGCCTAATCATAACACTGGTAAGAACCCAATTTTTTTGGCGTTTATCCTCCATATTGATGACCGCCCCATCGCCCAAAATACGAGTCTGGGGCAAAATGTAATTTGAGTTCCCAATACGTCACACAAAACTCTGAACCTTCAACCAAAATTCTTGGATCTTAACACACCTCCAAAAAACATGGGTTGTGTCTCCATGTTCTGATTCTGCAAGTGGGCGTGTCTTAAAGACCAAGCCTATACAGTCTAGAGGGTGTCCAAGAACTTCCTGTTCAATACAAAACCAAGGAGGGGCTCTCTCAGGTGGAAGCGACCATTGAGCCAAATGTCTGAGACCAAATGCATAAATAATAAACCAAAATCTTGGGTAGGCCTAGTCCACCTTTCGGCAATCGACTTATGTAACTTATTGAAATGTAATCTGGGATGCTTACCATTCCAAATTAAGGACTTCTCTATGTTATCCTGGCTATCCTGTACAGAGATTCAATTCATTTTAATGACATTATCCTTCCCAATCATAGATAAATGTAATGAAGCCCACCTGTCCACATCACTCAAATCATTTCATTAAGGGGTCAAAATGAACTCTTAACTAAATCACACAAATTTGCTGGGAATAAAATGCCCAAGTACTTAATTCCCTGTTTGGGCCACTGGAAGATGGAGGCAAGGCATAGGTCTAGTGGGGTCAGAGACGAATAATAAAATATGATTTTAAAGCAAAAGCTCATGCGCCATACCTCCCGCCACTACCCCTGGAAAATCATCTTCCGTTCTTATTGCGGCTGCTAATGGATCCAGGGCAAGACAGAACAATAATGGGGAAAGAGGGCAACCCTGCCATGTGCCCCTATCCAGAGGAAAATAATCTGAAATGAATCCATTTGTTTGTACCGCCACTACGGGGTGTCTATAAAGTAACTTAATCCATCCAATTAAAGTATTCTCAAACATCAAAAATCTTAAAAAATAATCCCATTCTACCATATCGAATGCCTTTTTTGGAGTCAAGTGAGATGGCAGCAACCAGATTCTGATCATTCGCCACTGACCACATGTTATTGGTGAAACACCTAATGTTATCAGAGGAGCTGCGGCCCGAATGAACCCCACCTGATCTATATGTATAAGAGATGTCATAACTTAATTGGTTAGCCAGAATTTTGTACAATATTTTTACATCTAGCTGGATCAGGGAAATTGGACAGAACAATAATGGGGAAATTTATTAAATTCATTATTTTCCCCAAAATTCTACAAACAATACCCCATAATGACAACGTGAAAGAAGCTTGTTTGAAATCTTTGCAAATTTATAGAAAACTAAAATAATCACAGATACAATCGATACAATCCTGTCTTGGAGGTCTACAGACGATTTCATGGCTTGGTTTGTGCTCTGACAAGGCACTGTTAACTGTGGGACGTTATATAGACAAAGATTTCAAACAATCTTCTTTCACATTATCATTATGGGTTATTATTTGTAGAATTTTTAGGAAAAAAACGAATTTAAACCATTTTGGAATAAGGCTGTAACATAACAAAATGAGGAAAAATGAATATGAATACTTTCCGGATGCACTGTATCTGTAAGATCGTGATTGTTACACATACTGTGAGGCGTGGCGTCAATGTTGCTCTAAGGGGCTTTCACATTTTTGCTTCACTATGATCAAGAATGGAGTCCATCAATAGATTAAAGTCTCCTCCCAATATTATATCATGAGGGGTGCCAGCGGCTTGCAACATCCCTTCAAGATCAAGATATAAAAAAGCCCTGATCATCACTGTTAGGTGTGTAAATATTAGCCAAAATCATCCTTTGCCCCTGAATTTCTGTTAAAACAATAACGACGCTTCCTAATTTATCTTTAATCTGTTTGAGACATTTGAATTGTAGATGCTTATCAGTGTAATGACTCCCCTGCTCTTACTTGATCCAGCACTAAAGAAAACATGTCCACCCCATATCTTCCCAAATTTTCAGATTCCTGCAGGGAAAGATGCGTTTCTTAAAGAAACACTATATCATATTTCTTACGTTTAAGAAAAGAAATAACCTTCCTTCTTTTGATGGGGTGCCCCAACCCATTCACATTCCATGTGGAGAGAGACAATCATATTAACTTTTGACATATTAGGAAAAAAAGATTGTCAAAAAATACAATTATAAAGACCACATTCCAACATTAGTTCAACAATCAAACCCCAAACTTCCCCCCGAACCAAACAACACAAAAAAGAAAAACGTGTGCACAACAGCGGCAACTAGCGGCCATCCCGCTAAACTCAAACAGTCCATGTACGCCTACGAGAGCCCTGCAACAACTTTGTCATCAGATTGCTCAAGTCTGGTGTTTCTATACAAATTTTGTCAGTCAGAATTACACAACAGAGGATAATCTATAAAACAAACTCCACTTCACTTGGGCCCTGATAAAGTGAATATTCCCTCTATAAGAGCTTGTTTCAGCATTAATTGTTTGCGTATAATTGTGATATTTGTACATGAGATGTGCTATTAAAAGAAACAAGATCATCTGTATAAATACAAGGGAATGCAAAAAGTCTCAACTCTGTAATTGGTATCGGTATTTCATGGTCAGTGGAAGAGAAAACTGCTCCATTAAATTCCTCTTTCTATAAACACTGCTGCTGCATGGCTTAATGGAAGATATTAGCTCATTGAATGCACAATTATAGAAGAGTTCTGCAGAGAGATGGACCGAAATGGTGAGATAAATCCGATAATGTCTCTTTAGAGATGCTGCATATATACAAATATTAAAAACGGTTTAACCTTTAAATGCACACCTCGGGTCTTTAGTGACCCAGGACCTCATTTCACCTCCTTTACCTCATCCATTTTTTGGAGTTATGCCCCCATTTCTTTCTCTTATCCATCTAACAATAAAAAAATCACCAAAAGTGGATGGTTCACAGGATACCTATATCTTTGTTTATTACAAGACTAAATGAGTACCATATTCATAAAAATGTCTGCTATATCTCATCGAACTTCTGTGTGCCAATAATAGATGATCCGTATTCCATATGCGTGTACACACACATATTACACATGTTATTTGCTCCTTTAGGTGACCGTTGTTTCAGTGATTGACTTGATGTACATTTGACATTGCTATTTGATGAAGAAGCACATGGAAGTAAACTATAGCAATAGCAGTATTACATACATTGTACGTCTATTTAGACTCGATAAGTGAATGAGAAAATACATATGTGTATCCTATGTGTATCTTATGTGTTATGTCTAGCTCAATATGCACTTGACAGCCAGTTGAGTCTCAGAATATCAGCATGGAAGAAATGAATCCCGTTCTGTTATTTGTCGCATCATCTCTATGATATATGGAAAATAAAACACACAAATATTCTATTATATTATTTTCTAACGGTCTTAAAAATGCTTTGATCTTGGCATTTTGTAGATCCATTATTATAGGTATTGTGATAGATATACAGTAAGTGCTTGGTCGCTAAACACCCGATAATGTTTGACGAAATGCCCACGCACCCTAAATTGAAACGTCAGTCATCATTCACTCACCCTCATGTTGTTCCTAACCTATATAAATTTAAATCCTTGTGACTTTCGTCTGTGAAACACAAAGGTGAATACCGTAAGCTGATCTTTTTATGTTTTCAAGTTCTCAGTTGTACACTTCAACAGCATTGTCTATCTTTATCGATTGCTGTCTAGCTGTAAATTAGGCTAATAATTAAAAAAGTTTGTTGTCTGCTAAATTCATCAATGATAAAATGTGTCAGAGCTGTTCAGTTAAATCTGAACTACGTTATAGATTATTACATCTCTGCCAGCTGCTTCTGTTTAATTCTGATTTGACCTTCTGGCAGAATGTGTGTTGGCTAATTAGATTTGCACATTGACAGATCGTGCAGCCTTGCCTGCAGCCCACACATTAATAATCACACATTGTTTCATTGCTTCACAATTTCTTTTCGCAGTAATTGGAGGGTCTGTAAAGCAGAGGTACAATCCTAGCTAACAGAGGACAATGGTATGATGTTCGTTTGTAAAACTGTTGGGTAGTAGCTAGAAATGTTGACGTGAACGGCGCTTTAGTGATGCACTCTTTAGAAATGCATGTTTGTTTGACACTATAAACTCAAAAAGGATATTAGATCATTTGAGCAAAAACGGGTTTGAATGCTTGAATGCTACATTTGAACATAACCAACTACATTTACAAGCATGTTCAAGTGCAATCAAATTAGGGCTGGGTGATTAAAACAATCTCTATATTTATCGTGATAAAACAATGCATGATATCGATCATATGCTTTTGAGTCATTTTCGATATTTAGCCTATGTTCTTAATCTAGACCAGGGGCATTCAATTAAAATACCATGCGGTCCGGACTCTACATTTACTTCCTAGCAACGGTCAGGTCAATAACTTACAGGATGTCAGTAGTTAGTATAGCTATGAAATGACATAAGGAATCCTCATTATTTTTAATTAGTTATTATACATTTTCAAGTTGGCAAAAAAAAGTTAAAAGTTAAAACCAGTTTCTTGAAAACTGGGCTGGGATGAGGACATGTGGCCTCAGAGATAAAGCCAAATTAGTGGGGTTTTGGGGCTCTTTTGCCAAAAGAGTTAAATATTTCAATGAGTTCATCAATCGTGTGCACTTTAATATGAATATTAAAAGATAAAATCAACTGTTTGTTTTGAAGCTAAATGACAACAGTCCTGTATTTGTGTTTGAGTATTTTAGATACCCAACGGGCACGATGCCTTGTGACTAAGGAAAGATACTGTATGGGGGTTGAGGGGTATCCCCCAAGAGAAAATGAACCATATGTGTGTGTATATAAATATATTTATATATATATATATATTTTGACATATTTATATATCTGCTTATGTAGAAACTGAAGGGCAGTACTAAATAAAAAAAAAAAAAATGTATCTCTAATATCTGCATGAATTACGAAAGGGGTGTGAACAGTGAAGAGTTAAAAGCATATCTTCTCAACTATATATACCATTTATCAATCAAATTTTAGATGGGGAAAAACGTTACATTAAAGGCGCTCTGGAAGCACATTGTCCCGTCACAAACCTGGTTTAGCTGGACGGTTGGATACATTTCAGACTCAGTGCCATATGTCAAGCAGCACAGAGCGTGAAAGGATGTAAACAAAGTTTGTTCTGCAATAGAGAAAATATTCAAGGATACAGTCTGAAGGATCAGTTCTAACTACGCCCAAGTGCTTGCAATGTACACAGCGCTGATCGATTGAAGTGTAGAAACGGTGGGGCCACCAATGTCATGATGTGTCGCTGTCCGGATGGTAACAAGCCGGGATCCGAACCCAGACCATGGTCCACTAATTGGTGACCGCTGATCAAGACAATCAGATGCGTGTCGCAGATCGGCTTTCTCAGGCGATTATTTTTTTATTTTTTTATTTTATTTTTTTATTTTTTTCCCCCCCACTGGCGTGGAAGAAATCCGCTCAAAGCCGCTCACAATACAAGCTTGTTCCGCACCACTGTCAATCTTACAATCCACCTTGTGAGCGTTGCACTCGGCTTCCATAGAAATGAATTGAAAACGCTCGCTCAGCTTCGCTCACAACACGTCAGTGGAAACGTAGGGTCAGACTGTATGAAGTTGCTAATGTTAGCTCAGCGCCTCTAGTGAGCAGCACGACTAAACAACAGTGCTATGTGCACCAGCTCTGATCTTTCTGCATTGTATTCTTATATATTTTACTGTAGCCCCGAACACGCTTCATTAATGCCCTGTCCTGCTCTGCACATGTTGCCTCATTTCCCCAAATGTGAGTAGACATGAGGCGCCGCATAAGTTAACGTGGTTCCAAAGCGCCTTTTTTACCATACCGCTTTTTTTTCCAAAATGTTACTTTTATTAATCAACGTGTTACGAAACTTTAATAATAAACAAATATATTTATGTGATATATAATTTTGTGAAAATTAGTCGGATGTCATCATCTCTGGCATGGATGACAAGGACAGACATTGAAATTACTAGATGGTAGCCTAGTCTTTCTCGGTTTAATGAAAATATAAAAATGGCCGCAATGCAGATTTGTTAAGAGTATTTGACCGTTTAGGATGGTTGCGTTTTGATATGGTTGCTTCAGCAATTGCATTTTTCATCTCTCATTTGCTTTTTATGACACTGTCAGTTGGTTTTAGGTTCAGAGTAGGGAGGTAGGTTTTGTTGATTTAAAACTTGATGGGGCATTTACCTTTTAAAACCCTCATCTGTTTGGGGGAAAATGTAATTTTTATATATATATATATATATATATATATATATATATATATATATATATATATATATATATATATTTTTATGGTTTTCCATAAAAAGGATTTACTCACAGATGATTCTTTAGAGGTACGTCAGAGACCAGACGGATAGCAAATAATGCCTATTTTGAGATTAACAGAATAAAAAAATGGTGCCTGCTATAAGTAAACATTTTTGTTGTCAGTGTTTTTTTAGTAATTATTGTGTAAATAATATTTTTTTTTGCTGTCTTTAATTTGTAATATATAGTATACATGCTGTATATATCAGCATATATCAGCCATTAGTACAACCATGCTCTCTAGATATTTGTATTCGCATCTGCAATTAACTGCAAAAACTCATGCAAGTCAACCAATAGGTCAAAGTATGTTGTCACTGAGAAGAATGTATCGCCGACACATCACACATGGATTAGAGTGGGGCATTTATATTCAACACTAAATCAAGTGGTCTGTATGTGCCTGCAAGCAGAGAAAGAGTTATGTCCTTAAAAGCCTTAATTGACATAGCTTGTGTTCAGAGGTTACTTGTTTTCTCTAGAGTCTTTAAAGCTCGTAAGAGCTGCATGGAAATAGAGTTTGGCTGATTTTCTTTTTTGGACATCATTACATTTCTGTTCCAAGTGAAGTGCATAATCTTCTTCTTCCAAAAAAACACAATGGTCTCGGCAAAGATGAGATTTACATGCACAAGTGATACATTTGGATTTGTTTTTCTGCACTTTAAAGGAAATTATTATTTTAGGTCTCGACAGCCACTCTTGTTTTTGCACCGACATGACCACAAAGCAAGTACCACTGGTTCTTCAAAGCGAAACCACAGACGTCTATGCAAATTTTTTTTTTTTTATTTGTATTTTTTTAACACTAGACCGTTTTGCCGTGTGCTGTGACAAAATTTTAAAGCACTTTCATCATCTGCTTATACAGCTACGACAACATTCGGTTTCTTGGTTAGAAGTGGGCGGTATGACCAAAATCTTATATCATGGTATGTGTATTTTTATATCATGCTTTCAGTATATATCACAATATTATAGCTATTCATAATTATAGTGCAACAGTGCCTGTTTTTTGTTTTTTTTGTTTTAGCCGTCATTGTTCCATAAGTATTTTTTCCACTGACTTTTTTTTTCCCAATGGGAATTCAAAAATTCCTTCATTCTAAGCCATGAACCAAATCAACCAGCTTCGAGGTGGATCACAAAATTACAAACTTTGATTTGAAGTGAAAAAGTATTCAAAAGTCGACAAATGTACAAGTCACTGTGTACTTAATGTCTTTTTATGAACAAATTAACGAATCTAAATAAAAAAAGGTAGAAACCTATTTAAAACCATTGATTTAAAAATGTTGATTAAGTATAGAAATTATGTGTTTTAATTTAATTGCAATATATTCAGATATTTGCAAATATACAGGTAGTTTGAGAGTGTAGGGA
>JAVLUX010000015.1:41920000-42040000 GCA_032164185.1 Moxostoma hubbsi
CTATTGACAATATCCATATTTTTCATGCCATGGTCGAAATCACAGAGATCATTTTTTTCCCCATTCTGATGGTTTGTGAACATTAACTGAAGCTCCTGACCTGCTTGATTTTATGCATTGCACTGCTGCCACGTGATTCGCTGATTAGATAATCGCATGAATATGTGGGTGTATAGGTGTTCCTAATAAAGTGGTGTGTGTGTGTGTGTGTGTGTGTGTGTGTATTACATATACATCACATACATATATACATTTTATTATATGATATTATTTATTGTTAACTAGTAACACACTTTGTAAAAGCTATGGGAATTCAAATGCACCTGTTCCAAGTAAACTGTTATCAAAGGGAAGGTCACTGAACTGGTAGATAACTATAAATACCTGGGGACTGGTATGGACAACTGCTTAAATTTTCAATCAAATACAGATGTTATATGCAAGATGGTTCTTCGATGTATGTTCCTCAGGAAAATTAATCATTTTAATGTGTGTGAAAAAAAATGTATGTTCCTGTTTTATCATAATTATATTGAAACTTATGTTAACATTTTGTATGGTGGCTTGGTTTGGCCAAGCAGAACCTTTGCAGAAAATGGTAAATGCTGCCAGTAAGGTCATTGGGGCAAGCCAGACTCCACTGTCAGTGTTTTATGAGAGGCAAGTCTTAAGGAAGGGGGAGGCCGTTTTAAATTATCTTGACCACCCTCTTAAGGGTCTGTTTGTATTGATGCCCTCTGGCCAATGTTTTAGAGCTCTCAGGATGCATTCCAAAAGAGCGGGAAACTCTTTTATTCCAATAGCGATTAGAATGTTGAACATTCTAGAATGTAGAATGCAGAATAAATAGTGGATGAAGGGCAGTGCAGAACAGTATTTTTATGATTGTGATTTATTGTATGTGTAAATTGTTTTGTTTTACGTATTTATGGTGTCTTCTCAAAACTCTACTGTAAACAAAATTTTCTGAAATGGATAATAATAAACTTGAAACTTGAAGCCAAATGGACATTATAACAAATATACCCAAATGAATGAGAATTTAATTGGAATCAAAGTAAGATCTTGTGAATTGTAGGGCAGTGGTGGCTCAGTGGTTAAGGCTCTGGGTTACTGACAAGAAGGTCGGGGGTTCAAGCCCCAACACCGCCAAGACACCACTGTGTGACCCTTGTGCAAGGCCCTTGATCCTCTCTGCTCCAGGGGTGCCGTATCATGGCTGACCCTGCACTCTGACCCCAGCTTAGCTGGGATATGTGAAAAAAAAATAATTTCACGGTGTATATGCAGAAATGTATGTGTGACAATTGATCAATTTATTTATTTTATAGGTGTGGCCACTGTCTGGACCTGGCTAATAGTAACCAAAATAATGAAGACGGGGGAATTCTGATTGAATTGTTTATATAATTGTGTTGGTACCTGATTCAGTTTCACAAAAAACATGCTGTTTACATACAGCTAAGCCTAACCCTAAAAGTCCTTTCATACCAAACGTGACTCGAAACAGCGAGATTAATTGCAGACAAATGGACCCTTCACATCAATAGCAACGTGAATACTCACCTGCACATTCATGCCTTTACAGTAAGCGATGCTGATCAACAATCAATTTTAACCCAGTAGAGTAGGTTGTGGAACGCACCTGTCAGCTGGTCCGCTGTCCGCCCATCATGGATGAGAACTACTTAGAAATTTTGCAAAACAACCATCCATTCACATTACAATCGACAAGCAAGCGATTGAAAAGAAAATCCTTTCAGTCTTTCAATGAATTTGGTTTGTTTTCCCAGGTAACGTTTAGGACGAGAATCTACCACTGTAACATCAACAGTCAGGGTGTGATCTGTCTGGACATTCTGAAGGACAACTGGAGTCCTGCGCTCACCATCTCTAAGGTGCTACTGTCCATCTGCTCTCTACTCACAGACTGTAACCCAGGTGAGACTCAAAACCTTGAGCTTCAAATGAACGGTTTAGAGGTGGTGCATTTAGTATCCACCACAGACTTCTCTTCTAATGACTTGTAGTTGCCGTTTGGTGATATTTTGCAATAAGGAAGGTCAATCATGTCTTGTTGCTAATATTCAACAGCCTCCTAGGCCACGACCACACTATATGCATCGACTTCGCTAGGTTTACGCCTCTCATCCACACTAGAACGGCATTTTCTTCTACTGAAAACAGAGCTTACAAAAACACGCTCCATTACCGCGTACTTTGGAAAACAATGATGTTAGGAAACTGAAAACGGAAAATGGATTAGTGTGGACGTGGGCATAGTCTTGAGAAAACGTTTAGCCCCAGAAAACCGATCCGTAGACAAACAACCCTCTACTTGCTTTGTACTACAAGTAAACTATCTTTACTGAAATTATTGTATTAAAATTAACACAATATCATAAGTGACCATATTAACTTTCTTAGTAAAGGTTTCTTGCTTTGCTCAATTCATCTAAAGGAAAGGAAAACATTTGATTTTTTTCATGATCTTAAGAAAACTGGAATGACTTTCTATCAGGAAGACTCGCAGACTGAAACTTGAGTGAAATTGAAGATTACATTTATTTGATGAATATAAAACAGAACAGTAATGTCTCTCTTTGGCGTAAGCCCCGTCTGGCTGTCTGAAGAAGTTGTACTTGGAACCGTCATATCCTGCTGGAGATAGGAGGCAGGGGCGAGGAGCCTACCCCCGTGCAGGACGGGACTCAACTGGTGGTGGTGGGGTGGAGGAGGTTGCCATGTTAGCGCACTGAAACAGTAATGTGATTGTGAGAACTTATAAAGCAATGGCTTACATGTGATTGGCTAGGAGTTACCCAGCTAATGGTGCGATGATGTACAGCTGCTAGTCTTCCCGCTAGAACTACGCTGCGCTTACATTTATCGCACAACAAGTGAATTTTCTGCTGATGTGACAGGTGTTCTCAAAAAACTGCTAATTTGGCTTATTTATGTGAATAAAAAAAGATGTTATTTGTACTTCAGACTTTGAACTTTCAGTTTTGTTGGACAAGAAAAACTAGCTTCATACCACGTCACCCACATTTGGTTTTCGACCAATGAAAATGGGTCAAATTTAGCCATTTATGCATGGAGCCACATTGAGAGCCCCATATCTCTGGGATTTAACCATATAGAGTCTTGTAAATGAGGATGGAAATGGGAAAGTTTGTTCAGAACCAGAATCTAAAAGGATTTTAATATATATTTAAAGCTTCTGGAGTTATAAGCACTCCAACTTGGAATTTTGAACTCTCACCATTAGCATATAATGCAACAAGTGGTGCTGAAGTCAACTGATTTAAGTAATGATCTGCCCATCTCTGTGTAAAAGGCAAATAATGATGCTGCCACCTTTCTAAGGTGATTTTTTTGGACCTGTAGATTTGCTCCAAAACCATAGGCGAAAAATGTATGTTTTTGACCCCCTATACAAATCATGGATGACCCATGGCATTTCATATTTTGGCTTTCATCATCAGTTTATCTTTCTTTTCCTTTGAACTAATGCAAAAATTTCATCCAGGGAATGTTTGTTTACACTAATGGTACAAAATGACACCCTTTACTTTGAAATGACCTCATTTAGTCCCTACAGAGAAAAATGTGGTTATTTGGCTCATTAATATGCTGATGTTCTTGTTTCTGCAGCTGATCCTCTGGTTGGGAGCATTGCCACACAGTACTTGACCAACAGAACGGAACATGACAGAATAGCCAAACAGTGGACGAAGAGATACGCCACATAAATCACTCTTACAGTATCGGCACAACACACATAACACTATATCCCCTCCGTCCCGCCCCTTCTGCGCCTCTCTACCTCTCCCTGTCTGTTCAAAGCACACTAAAAAAAGTGCAACAATACATCTGGCCCCCCTTCCTTCAACTTCCTGTAACCCTTTCTGTGAAGACGACTGTCCTTTTTTGTTCCTTGTTGACTTGAAAGCTTCTTTTTATACAAAGAGTAGATTGGGACTTTATTTTCCAATTATCTGAATGTTTGAATTACCTTAGGAGAAAAGGAATACTATTGTTATTATTATTATTATTATTATTATTATTATTATTATTATTATTATTATTGTCCTTCAACTTAATGTATATCCTCTTTTTTTTTTAAGTGGCATCAGGAACAAATACAGCTGATACATTTTTTTTTTTGTAGTTTTTTTTTGTATCACTGCATAGTGCATTTTTTTTTTTTTTTCACTCCCTTTTGTTAGAAGTCAGTAAAGTTGTGCATATAACAGGATGACAAAATGTGCATCCATTAAACTCCAAACTTGGCCCTTGTTTTGTTTATGTATTTTTTAAACTCAAACATCATGGCAGCCACTTGAAAATAGGCTTGCTTGTGAATTAAAAAGAAAATTGAAAAAAAAAAAACAACATATGTACATATTGCTACATGCCACCTCTGGCCAGAATGGACTGTTGTGCACTTGCTTCATGGAAAAACACCATAAATAAACACTGTGGCTGAATTGTCATTTACTGTATGAAATGTCTTCTGTTCAAGTCAGTTTCACTCCAGTGTTTTCTATTACTGCCAGGTTCAAATTTTTATCATGCACAGCCTCTTGCAAGCCCTTTTTGACATTTAGTCGTAAGTCATTATATCAGGAATGGAATTACTACTAGTGCAAGTGCACATTTCTTTATATCTGTAATTACATTTGCACTAGTAAAATGTTAACTCTTGATTATAAATGATGTCATTACTTGCAGAAATACTCATTCTTGATATAAATGTCATTCACTCATGTTCAAAACGCAATTACAGATATCTATAATAACTTACTGGTTGAAATTGCAGTTTCACAAATAAGCAGTGCACTTCTTGCTGGTTAAATAGATCATTTTTTATATCAATAATTACATTGTTACTGGTGCAAATGTGATGCACCTGTTCTACCCGCTCCATACGGCACTCAAACCTGCATCTCTTGCATGGGAGGCGGGTGCACCAACAAGGAGGCTAAAGGCTACAGCTCCTAGCGTCAGTCGCTAGTGCTCCTCTTGAGGTCAGGGGAGTGAGGTTTATACACATTGCACAGCTATATACCAGCTGGCTCCCGTTACACAAATGTCCAGTCCTGATATCAAATCTAGTGAAAATGCTGGAATTTGGTTTTCCCTAGAGGCAAGGATTATTCCAGATATCTGTAATGTGATTGCAACTAGTAAGAAAGCCTTTCAAGATATCTTTAACTGGTCTCCAATTTATTAATATCAGAAATCCATTTCCAGATATCTGAAATACCAAAACAAACACGTTGAAATACGTTTACAGAGATCAGATCAGATTTAGCATTTTCATAATAGTTGTAGTTTAATTGTTTATCAGGAATGGATATTTTTACTAGTACCAATGAGATGAAAAGTTATATGTGAAATAAACAATTTGAACTTGTAAGGGATTGTGTATAGAGGATATGACTTATATATATCACCTGTGAAAACACTCATATACTAGTATAAAACGTTAATTCTTGATGACATCATTACTCGTGGAAATATCCATTGTTGATCTCAAAAATACAATTTCAGCTTGTAAATCTAATCTAACATATGGAAATACATTTAGACTAGAGATTTGAGCATGTTCACTAGATGTAATTCAATCATTGATATAAGGAATGGATATTTGTACTAGTAACTGCATTTAATGATATAAAAACGTTTCAAATTTTACTGTGAAATTGCAATTTCAACCGTAAGAAATTGATTCTAGATATCTGAAATTGCATTTTGCGCAGGAGCGAATGAGAGATCATTGTGATATTTTACTATCAATGAAATTTAGTGACAGAAATGAGTCCGTTAGTCCAAATAATTCCATTTTTGATATCATGAACTGTAGATATGTATAGTTCTTATCCTGCACGTGCTTCAATGCAAAAAGGGCTTGTGATGTGGCCTCCAAGTGTCATTGTTTTATTAAACAATAACCCAGTTTACATTGTCTGATTTCAGCTTAGACCAAATTGTGTTTAAGAGCTGGTGAATCATTATGTAAGTCACTATATCCAGTTCACAGTGATAAGATGCTTGGGAAACCTTCCATTTTATATTTTATCTCAGTTAGGAGTTGATTCATATTTAAGATGATATAATAATTTCCAAAGTAGACATACTGTATATGCATGAAAAGTGATATCACATGTATCCACTAGATGTCAGTATTTGACTCCTGACGGTTTAGTAGGGAACATTTTGCACAGAACTGATCTGTGTGGACATCAATAAGGTTGGACATCTCAGAGGTGCTACCATCCATTTGCACTAGTCACAGATTTTAACAGTAGTAAAGGAATTAAAAGAGAAGTATATTTAAACCTTTTAATCTTGTATAATGACACACATCCTCTGTAAGGTTCTGCTCCAGTCATCCGTGCTTCCTCGATTAAAGAAGTCAATTAACTAAGAGAGAGATCAAGATCTGGTTAATGATAAATATACTGTGGTTAAATCGAATGCGGTAGACCTACTAAACCATACAGCTATTTTAGTATTTCTCCTGGTACATTTAACCACGCCTGTTCTGTAATACTTGGATTTGTACATCAAGTCCCAGTGTTCCCGGCTCTGGTGACCTCATTACTCGAGAATGTCAAAGCTGAAAGTGTTTTTTGACCCCATAAAAAAAACAGCACTTATGATGTAATTGGACAGTCTTGGAAATAGCCGAATCAAATTTATGGCCACTGTTTCATAGCTGTATTTATGATTCTTTGGTATGTGGGTCATTCTTTAACTATGGACACTTCGCAGTCCAATCAGGTGGGGGGTGGGTACTACCAGTACCATAGCAATGTCCTAGAAACCATGCAAAACACCCTAGATATTTATGGATGCATTTGGCATCCATTCAAGTCCTTTCCAATGCCCAATTTTATCCAAAGTGACTTACAGAGCACTTATTACAGGGACAATCCCCCCGGAGCAACCTGGAGTTAAGTGTCTTACTCAAGGACACAATGGTGGTGGCTGTGGGGGTCCAACCAGCAACCTTCTGCTTACCAGTTCAGTGCTTTAGCCCACTACACCACCACCACTCCTTAGCAACTGATGGCCAATCTGACCCAAATAGCTAACACAGACAAGCAGAGTGATCTTGGCAGATCTTGTGCCATTTGCACCAAAACTCTTATTTCTGTTATTTCTGTGCCACCAAAAGGAATCTGCCAGTAGTTCAGCAAACAGATAGTCCCACCACAAGCTCATACGATTGTTTGGGCCGATGTTGCTGTGTAGGGCTGGTTGGGCCGCTCAACCTCCGCAGCTCTTCCAAAGAGAGTGTAAAAGTAAACTTGGATCAAGTGAGTCACATTCTGTGGAAATAGCACTTTTAAATAGATTTGTATTATTACGGTTTATTTTACTTTAATTTTCTTTACATTTTATACGGTTTTATTTCGCTTCGTTACACCTGCTGTGTTCCTGGTCAAAAATGACCGGCCATTGGAAATATTTGGGCTGGCCTACAAAAAAAAAAAAAAAAAAAGAGAGAAAGAAAGAATAAAAAGAGCTTTTAGGAGCCTGTCCAAAAAAAGAGGTAGATGTTCACACACTGAAATTAAAGCTCCACACTTTATTGCAAAAAGGCAACATTTCGACCAGTTATGTTTTCATCAGGCACATCCAAACATCTGATGAGCGCTTATGTGCATGTGTACTTGTACACAAGGAGTCCTCGGGCATGTGTACACACTCATACACCCATACACACCCACACTCAAACACCCTTTGGTTTCCTAGGCAAGCTCTGAAATATATGATTTTTACCAATGTAGCTGAAGTATTGATGTTGCCTGGGAATCCAAAGGGCGTGTGTGTGTGTGTGTGTGTGTGTGCGTGTGTGCTCGGATATGTGGTGTTCCCAGTCAGAAATGACCGGCCATTGGAATGCATGGATGAGGTTACAAAAAAAGAAAAAGATGTTCTGTTCTGGAGTCTAACCATTAGATGAGCACATTCTGTATGTTCGAACATAATCACAGACACACACCCTTTGATTCTTTTACATCACAGGTAACTTCGGAACATTTCTTGACTCCATAGGAGCAAAAGAACACTGGAAAAAAATGTGTTTTGGGAACACACACACACACACACACACAGAGGTTTGTTTCACTGTATAAGTGAGGACATCTCGTAGACTTTAAGCCAATTTAAGAGCCTTTTTTACTAGTAAGAACCACCTAAAATGTCCTCACTAGTGGGTTTTCAACACATTTCACTATATTTGTGAGACTTTGTCTTTTCAAAAATGTGGCATTCACAAATATAGTGAAACCTACACACACACACACACACACACACACACTCATATCCATGGCAACTGCTGAACTACTCTTGACCACACAGGAACAAAAGAAAACCTGTTCTAAATTGTAGAAATCAAGTTAACAAAAAGATCTACTGCAACATCTAGTAAAAATGAGAAATTTACATGTATTTTAATAGACCGGTCATTTTTGACCGGGAACACCACAAGTGTGACTTTCTGCCATTTTTAACAAAATAAAACAGTTGAAAACAACAATTTCTGCTTAAACATTAAAACAAAGTAGTGTGATAAACAGGACAGACAATTGTATGTATGGTATTAAAAAAAACAATTTTTAATGCAGAAATCAGTTCATTTAGGCCTATTGTTAATATATTCCAAAAAGAGGTGCAAAAATATCAAATGTGATATGTAGTGATAATATATGGAATATGTGAGATTCATAAACCATGTAAAATGTAGGGTTGCCACCCGTCCAGAAATTTCTGGAATCGTCCTGGTTTTTGGCCATCTGTCCTGGAAAAATTTAATTTCATTCCAGGACACAAAACGTTAGGAGGAACGTTGTGTCTTGCCAGACGCCAGTGCGGGGGTTGTTATGGACCATGTGCAACACAGACGGGTTAAGCCATCACGCACCGTCTAGAGGACGTGAGCGGGGTCTGAGATGGGGTGGCAAGTGGGGTGGTAAAGCTTATTCTTGGGGTGGCAGCTGCCACCCTGTGCCACCCTTCTGGCCCCGCCTCAGAGTGAGAACTGTATCTAGATGCTTCAGAAATACTGAATTCAACATTTCTGAAAGCATGTAATGTCTTCCCTAATAGGATATTCATATTAGTGGTGGACAGCCAAGGGGTTTTCAGTGGTCAATGAAAAAATGTCTTTAAATGGTTACATGTGTTAAATTAGTGTTGATTATTACAAAGCAAGAAAAAAGAAAACACATATTCTATGTTGTGTTTGAGATTAAGAAATGGCTATAATTTATCTTAGCATAAATATTAAAGGAATATTCCGGGTTCAATACAAGTTAAGCTCAATCGACAGAATTTTTGGCATAATGTTGATTACCACAAAAATGTATTAAAAAAAATGTATTAAAAAAATCGAGGTTGCAGTGAAGCACTTACAGTTGAAGTCAATGGGGCCAATCTTTCGAGGGTTTAAAGGTGGAAATGTGAAGCTTATAATTTTATAAAAGCATTAACGTTAAATCTTCTATTAAAACTCTTGTATTATTTGAGTTGTTTAAATCATCATTTTTACAGTAATTTGGGGTTTTAGGTTTTGTTGACGTTTCATCACCATGGCAACTAAGTTGAAAAGGTTAGTAAGTGATTTTATCACACTAAAATTATTTTTCCATGCATATCCTTTGTCCTTGTGGCCATTCTTTTGAAACGGTGTGTATTTTAACATAAAAAAAATTGGCTCTCATTCACTTCCATTGTAAATGCCTCACTGTAACTCAGATTATTTTTTAAAGAAAAGGAGGGCCGAGACAAAATACATTTTTGTGATTATCAGTAGTATGCCACAAATGCTGTCGACTGAGCTTAGCTTGTATTGAACCCAGAATATTCCTTTAATAGTAATACATTTAGTATAAATGAGTGGTGGTGGCGTAGTGGGCTAAAGCACATAACTGGTAATCAGAAGGTTGCTGGTTTGATCCCCACAGCCACCACCATTGTGTCCTTGAGTAAGGCACTTAACTCCAGGTTGCTCCGGGGGGATTGTCCCTGTAATAAGTGCACTGTAAGTCACTTTGGATAAAAGCGTCTGCCAAAATGCATAAAAGCATTAATACATTTAGGCTCTGTCATTTTATAAATACCAAAATAAACAATTAAGACAAGAATGTTTCAAGGATTTTAAATTTGCTCAATGCTAAAGGTCAGTCTCAGTCTCAGACAGCATGCCCATGGAATACCCACAGACCATTCACAGCAAGCATGCATCAATGGCAAGAGCTGGCAGGAATCCATTCTGATTGGCTGGTGGCTATATGCTTGTATGAGACAGGGAAGTACATGTTTTTATCAGTTTATCGGTAAAGTTTTGTTCCAAAATAACCAGGCTGCAACAATGAGCAGATCTGAGGAAAACTAGCTGAAAAATTATTTGATAATATTTTTGTATTATTATTATTATTATATTTACCAAAGCTTGAAGTTTTTGGCATTTACACTTGAAAAATTGAAAAATTAAAAAATGCTCGAAACAGGTTGCAGGATTAAGTGATTATTTAAAAGAGTTACCACTTTATTGCATGCCATGCCACACCAAAGTATAAAAATAATAAGTTAATACTTTACTATAATGCTTTAACGTTCAGGAAAACATGTCCAAGAAAGGAATCCTTCATTTTTCTGTTAGATCCCTTAGGTTCATATTACCCAACACTAAAAAAAATGACTATTTATGCATTTTAAATTTTTTATTTTTAACACAAAATAAATAAAACAGAATATTTTACATGTTATTCATTTAGTAAAAGATTACACAATTCTTCTATGATGGCCAGCATAACGTTTTTCCATATTTTTTTCGACCTTATTCACGCTAGCGCCATCTTTGGCCGGCAAGGAGGCTGTGAGGGATAGACTTACCATCTCTTCAATGGCACAAAAATCACATCTGATTTTCCACAGGCTCGTGTTGTCTGGAGTTCTTTATGTACTGAATGTTCTTGGACAGAGCCAAAGACACTTTAAACTTCAGTACAGCCCATTGAAGAGATGGTTAGACTATTCCTCACAGCCTTGTTGTCATTCCCATTAAAAATCAAAGATGGTCTATTGATCAGGTGTCCAAGAATTTTCAAGTAGGTATAGCTGCAGGCCAGAGACCTGCAAATGGGGGCGGAATCTCCAAAAGAGGGCGTGGTTACTCCAAAGGAGTGTCACTTCCACTCACGTTTAGGGAAAGGGTTAGGTAAGAGGCTCCCTATGTCTTCAATGGGGATTTGGAATGACTGCCCCTTATTGGAGCAATGCCTGCAGCTATACCCTTCTCTGAATTTGTACATTTCAGATCTCAAAACTTAATCCCCAATGCAATAAGGGTACTCATTAATTCATGACCCCCTCTACAACACCGTGTGCGCCTGTTGACGCAACACAACGGCTTGAGGCTGTCTACACCGGACGGATCGTCGTGAACTTTCTAAACTGTTTATTTGTGTTATTGGTAGTAGTAGCGTCAGCGCAAAATGGAACGGGACATCTATTTACTGTCAGCGTGATGCGCCACAATGAACGCTTCCATGGTAGACAGCATCATTGATGCCACGTGTCTTTCACGTCCAGTGTAGACAGGGTGTGAGTGTTAACAGCTGTGCTTTAGATGAACAGTTTAATATATTCGGATGCAATGTGTTGGATGTGCGTTGTGTGTAAACCCTGAAGTTTAGTTTTATAATATTAAATGGTTGTTCATTCTCTTCCGATGGAGTTAAAAAATAAATAAAAATGGCTGATTTCGAGGGGCTGCACAATGAGAACAGTGGGCGTTTACACTGAAGTTTAAAGGAGGAGCTGAGGCAAAAAACTGAATGTTTAAACAGATGCCCAGAGACAGGGTGGAAAATGATCCTATATTCCTATATGGTATGTCCTGATCTATGGAATAGTCACCCTTTCCATGTGATGTTATGTCCTGATGTATGGAATAGCCGCCCTTTCCATGTGATGGTATGTCCTGATCTATGGAATAGTCGCCCTTTCCATGCAATGGTATGTCCTGATCTATGGAATAGTTGCCCTTTCCATGTGATGGTATGTCCTGATCTATGGAATAGTCACCCTTTCCATGCAATGGTATGTCCTGATGTATGGAATAGCCGCCCTTTCCATGTGATGGTATGTCCTGATCTATGGAATAGTCGCCCTTTCCATGCGATGGTATGTCCTGATCTATGGAATAGTCTTCCTTTCCATGTGATGGTATGTCCTGATCTATGGAATAGTCACCCTTTCCATGCAATGGTATGTCCTGATCTATGGAATAGCCGCCCTTTCCATGTGATGGTATGTCCTGATCTATGGAATAGTCGCCCTTTCCATGCGATGGTATGTCCTGATCTATGGAATAGTCTTCCTTTCCATGTGATGGTATGTCCTGATCTATGGAATAGTCGCCCTTTCCATGCGATGGTATGTCCTGATCTATGGAACAGTCACTCTTTCCATGTGATGGTATGTCCTGATGTATGGAATAGTCGCCCTTTCCATGTGATGATATGTCCTGATCTATGGAATAGTCACCCTTTCCATGCAATGGTATGTCCTGATCTATGGAATAGTCGCCCTTTCCATGCGATGGTATGTCCTGATCTATGGAATAGTCGCCCTTTCCATGTGATGATATGTCCTGATCTATGGAATAGTCTTCCTTTCCATGTGATGGTATGTCCTGATCTATGGAATAGTCGCCCTTTCCATGCGATGGTATGTCCTGATCTATGGAACAGTCACTCTTTCCATGTGATGGTATGTCCTGATGTATGGAATAGTCGCCCTTTCCATGTGATGATATGTCCTGATCTATGGAACAGTCACTCTTTCCATGTGATGGTATGTCCTGATGTATGGAATAGCCGCCCTTTCCATGTGATGGTATGTCCTGGTCTATGGAATAGTCACCCTTTCCATGCGATGGTATGTCCTGATCTATGGAATAGTCTTCCTTTCCATGTGATGGTATGTCCTGATCTATGGAATAGTCGCCCTTTCCATGCGATGGTATGTCCTGATCTATGGAACAGTCACTCTTTCCATGTGATGGTATGTCCTGATCTATGGAACAGTCACTCTTTCCATGTGATGGTATGTCCTGATGTATGGAATAGTCGCCCTTTCCATGTGATGATATGTCCTGATCTATGGAATAGTCGCCCTTTCCATGTGATGATATGTCCTGATCTATGGAATAGTCGCCCTTTCCATGTGATGGTATGTCCTGATCTATGGAATAGTCGCCCTTTCCAAGTGATGGTATGTCTTGATCTATGGAACAGTCACTCTTTCCATGTGATGGTATGTCCTGATCTATGGAAAAGTCGCCCTTTCCAAGTGAGGTCAGCTTCATCATTAGCCATTTTTAAATCTTCTCTAAAAACGTACTTTTATTGTGTAGCATTTGAATAGATCCTTGAATAGTTTGAAATTGATAAACATTATGCTGTATTTAAAGATTTTTAGTTATTTTGTTATATATATATATATATATATATATATATGTATATGTATATATATATATATTTATGTAAGCCTATGTTTGATCTGTAAAGCAATTTGGGTCAACTTCTGTTGTTTTTAAATGTGCTCTAATTAAAGGTTGACTTGATTTATTCCGTGTACTGTTCTCTCGTGTTTTGGCGTTTCCTCCCACTATTATCAAGCGCTGGCGTTTGTTGATATTTTGGCTGGGAGTGGCGGTGTTCCTTGAGCAACACGATGTTCCCAAAACCCCGAACTCACGTTGCAGCAGATAGAGACAGCTGGGTGGCGAGCACCGGCTTTGACTCCGCCTCTGGAGCGCTGAAAGTGTGTCACTGGGTTAAAATGAAACCTGCTCGTTCTTAGAGACGGAAACAGCCAGAGAAGAACATTCAGTTCTGACTGAACAATCGCTCGCTTCTGATGGAACACACAATGATACATTCAATGATACGTTCAATGATACATTCAGCGATCTGAGTATACATTGTTACATTGTCGCCTCTGGGCACATAAAGCTGTCAACCTAGTATTATTTTTACCGGCCGAACTGTAAATATCAGGATCTCTGAATAATCAAACTATGGACGCAGCAAAACAAGGTAAGACATCTGATGATTATTATTTTTTTAAATCATATTTTTTCCCCCCATATGTATGCGATGCCGTTAGAAACATCCCTTCTGTTATTTAAAGAAACTGGGTTTCAATTGCATTCATGTTCTGATCGAGATCTACCATACCAACTATATTTGAATGTGACCAGATGAGTTCATTTAATCACAAAACATTGCACATTTCATAAATGTGACATTCATTTGACCCTAGAAAATATTAAACAAATCTCAACAGTAAACTGACGGGATGTCCATAAATAGAACACATGTGAAAATTAATTGCATTTAATCATGTTTTAGATTACTTTAACAGAAGCAATGTAACATTTCTGGAGGACGTGTGATCATTGTTTTCAATTATCTTATAATCAGTTCTCATGAAATTGTGATAAGCCGATTCAATGTTGTTTTAGTTGTTTAAATGGCTCGGGCTCTTTCGGACCACCCAAAAGATCACATGGGTTAAAAGTATGCAATAATTAATGCATTTACCATTGCAGTTCAATAAAACATTGTTTTTAAAACATATTTGCATTAAGTGCGTGAAATGACATAGTTTCCATTATTTGCACTACACAGCTGCTGCGCAGTGTGTATGTGGGTTAGGAGTGCCCTTGACGTCACGGGCGGTTAGTACCCAGAGTACTAGAACCGTCGACCTCACATGGCTCGCGTTCCGTAGCCATGTGCATGTGTGTACTATGAGTCGGGCGCTGTTCTCTGATTGGCCGACACTGGACGGGGCGGGACCATCGCATAAGCTCTGATTGGTCGAAACGAGAAGATTGCATAATTTAGCACGCAGCGCAGGTTCGAGACTCACTGCAGCAAAACGTGTGACCTAGTGTGGCCTAGATTCTTTCCAGTTACTAAACATGCGAGTTCAACGTGTGGATAGGTCTGAGAAACTGAGGGTCATTGCTGGTAGTAACCTCCCCTGTCCATTTAAAAAAAATAAGGATATGTATAGTATGTCTTGAAATAAACCTTAGTTTTCCCTTTAAGCTTTATTAACTATATAAGGATATTCTGACTGAATCAAAACCCAATATGTAGATACTATTACAGATTTAACTTGTCTATTATATCACGAAATATAGTAATATATCAACATCTAATATAGTCCCATTGTTTCCATTCAAGTCACTTTTGCAAAACATCAAGTAGAATTTGTCTTTAGGAGTTCTCATAAGAAAATCAGTTAGTATTAACCTCATACTTAAATATCAAGCCATTTATAAGCATTTAAACAGAACATCTCTTTTCTTTTACTGTTTTGGCAAAGGTACATTATGCGTTTTTGTTTTATTATTATTATTTGTTTATTTTTAGCAGTTTTGGTTGGTTAATGCAAAATAAATTAATGAATGAACATACTGATTGTAAGTTATTTAAATATGGTGTAAAATCAGAACTGTATGGGAAAAGGTTTTTGGCAGCACTCCTTTGTGTGTAGTTAGTCATCATGTTCTTCACATTTTCACTTATTTAAAAGTGGGTCACGAGTTTTCAAAAATATGTGGGTCATAAACGGGGACATTGTGTAATTATTTTATTGTGACGACAATAAACAGCCATTTTAAGCACTTTTATTTCAAATTTTCTTTATGCAAACTTATATACATAATGGCTTCATACTAAGATTGTAGCTGATGCCCAATGATTGGAGCACAACAGTTGACATGAGGTTACTTGAGATGCTATAAAGCAGGTCAAACCTTATCATAAGGATGTGCTAAAATCCCCAGACCTCAAGTTTCAAAATAAGACATTGTCATAATCAGACCAGCGGGTCTGAAAATAAAGTCTTTCCATCTAGAAAAGAAAAAATGCTTGATAAATTTTCATAACAATTATTCTATTATCTATACTTCCATATAAATTAGTGTGTGTTTTGTACTTCACGAAACCGGCCATACTCTTCTAAAATTAGAATTCCTTGAACGTTCTTTGCTAACGTCTGCATTTTTACAAATGTCCCTTTTCCTCATTTCCAAGGAGGCGTCATAGCATACATTTGCTCCACCCCCAGCCCTGAGTCATGCATGAGTGACAGCTCTAATAGCTGCTCCCCTTCATCCTCACCACCTCTGTCCACCAATCAGAGCCTCACAGTTGGACTACTCTCGAAGCAGGCTCACCTACGAGGCCACGCCTCTGACAAGACCGGGATGACGCTCGCCGCCAAGAGCAGCATCACAAGTGAGTGTCAATTTAAATGTTTTTATGTACGCCAGCAGCATTGGCTCAACCAATGGCTTGAGTTTTGGGCGGGGCTATCTGTTTGTCTAACCAATGGAATATAGGCTATTGTTCAAGTAAACAGTTCGGAAAACGATCATTATTTTTGCAATTCTGTTTGCTGCCGCTAGTGCATTAGGAGCGAAATGGTTGAAGCTATTCTCAGTTACATTTCAATATAATCTAGCCATATTAATGACCTTAAATCACTGGCTGGTGTATAGTATGCCAAGATCTACAAAACCATCAACAAAAGATTTCAAAAGGTTTATAACAACATATTCAGGCTTTGTCTTTAGTGTTAGCCTACAGTGAATATACAAACCCAAGGATGTAATAAAATGTTTACGTTTTGGGTGACCAAATATACAATATTTCAGACTGATCAAACTTTGAAATCTGCATTAGAAAATTGAAAGTTCTGCTCTGTTTACCAAAATTCGAATCCTTGCCTTTAGTGGAAACTAGAAGTGTTGTCAAATGTATGGGAACACTTGAGCTTCAGTTTCCGGATGAACTGTCCACAGGGTGGCGCCAAAAGCAAGTTGTATTTTTAGCTGTAAATTATGCAATACGTTCAACAGGAATGTATATTTACCAGTGCTATTCCCTAAACCAAACCCCAAGCCTGAACCTAACTGTCAGTCATTCTCACCATTTATTATGTGAATGCAGTTTTTTCCTGGTTCCCATGGGAACAGGACCTGTGTCCGGAGGTTGCGCTACAGGGAAATGTGTTGATGCCTGAATTATTGGAACAATGTCTGATGGGGGATGGCACTTGTCAGTGATTCAGCTGAAAGGGGTTGAATCATGTTGCATATTTGGAACCCATGTTGGTCAGCCATTAATCTGTATGATCTAACCTATACATGTTGGATATTTTCCAGAGCTCAGTGGAATGGTGCTACTGTGTAAGGTGTGTGGAGACGTGGCTTCGGGCTTCCACTATGGAGTTCATGCCTGTGAAGGCTGCAAGGTAAGAAAACGCTCCCTCTCCCCAGGATTCATCACCAGGTATGATATTTGCTAGGGAAGTAATTCCAATGGTTCATGTTTTACAGGGTTTCTTCAGAAGAAGCATCCAACAGAATATTCAGTACAAGAAATGCCTAAAGATGGAGAGCTGCGTTATTGTGCGAATAAACCGCAATCGCTGCCAGCAGTGCCGATTCAAGAAGTGTTTAGCTGTCGGCATGTCGCGAGATGGTAAGTTTGATCCACCACGATTCGACTTCCTGATGAGCTCAAGCTTGATGAGCGTGACGCTAGGGTCTGGAACAATAGGTCATCCAGTTAATTCATTTTTTGTCCCTTAATTCAAAAGATTGGCTGAACAGAAAAGGATTTATGACTTTCGGTTCCATTAACGGTTCTCGACAGAACACCGTTCTGAAATACTTTGACAGTATTTTGTGCAGTACTGTTTAGTGGTGCTACCAAATCTACAGCGCAAACAGTGTAGTCCAATTTCTCACTTGCCACCTCAAAGCCTGTGTAAACACATCTTTTACAAGAATTGTATTCCTTTTTATGGTGGTGACTAATGCAAACATTCTGCCTAACATCTTTTTTTTTTATTATATGGGTTGGGAACATATAATGGCAAGTAAATGATGGCAGACTTTCTTTTTTGAAGGGCATTTTGAGGTTGCGTAGTTCTAAATAAAGCACAATATTTTTCAGCTGTTCGATTTGGACGCATCCCCAAACGGGAAAAACAGCGGATGCTTCTGGAGATGCAGTCGACCATGAATTGCATGATGAACAACAGTCAACTGCAATGCATGCTTCAAGGCACACAGACAACACCGTGTGCTATTGACACCAGCCAGAGTGACTCCAGCTCTTCCTTGCCGTCACCGCCAAATTCACCCCAGTCCTCATTTGATATCTCCCGGGACACTGAGTCAGTCACTCCCATGGATACATCCATGAGTTCGGCATCGTCCTGCTCCTCGGACAGCGGGGAAGAAGATCCGGTGAGCAACGAATGTGGTCCAAGAGAGGAACTATTCAGGTACACCTGCTCCATCTCGCCGGCCAGCTCGGACATGCTGAGCTGCAGTAGCAAGGATGAGGAGCAACAGCAAGAATGCTGGAACCGTTTGAACGGGAGTAGTTTAATTGACAACCAGCGACACTCGGACTGCCATAACGGCCTGCAAGCCACCACTGCACCAAACAGGGAACATGTGACTGGATACCATACGACCGTACAACGCAGTCGAAGCCCTACTGGAGGCCAGCAAGAACACTTGTCTTACCACGCACACAATGGGAACAACATCAATGAACTCCAAAGAGGAGGAAACAGACGGCATCTGGTAAGTGACCTTTTGATGTTTTCAATTTTAAAGTGATAGTTCAACTAAAAATGTTAATTCTGTGAACTATGACTTCGAGAGCGCAGTACGTGCTTGCGCTTGGGATTATTTTAAAACTGGGAAACTCAACTGTTGCAATTGTATTTCAATATTATTTAGTGTGCCATTAGCATGTTGCTAAGCTAACAATGCAATACTAGAAAAGCATAGCACACACACAAATTGAACAAACTATTTTTATCAATATTTAAACTATTGAACCGCCATCTTGGTTGAATTTTAGCTACTGAGTTTGACACACTTCTGAATGAGTATGTGTGTGTATCTATTGTAATTTCCCTCCAATTGTAGTTTTCACCAACTTTGTTTGTGATATTATCTCTCAGGTATGTCCCATGAATTTTTCCCCCTTCGTGGACCCCTGCAAGCCCGGTCATGAAATCTGGGAGGAGTTTTCTAGAAGTTTCATCCCTGCTGTGAGAGAAGTCGTGGAATTTGCGAAGCGGATCCCCTGCTTTCAGGATCTCTCCCAAAATGACCAGGTCAACCTCCTCAAAGCTGGAACCTTTGAGGTAATGCACATGAAAGCATTTGTAAAGTCTGCAAACAACTGACCCTTTCCCAACCCCACCTTAAAAACTAATTGCAAAGGGTAAATTTTCTGTGTTCAGAATTGTCAATGTTTGTGATCATTACAGTGTCTTACTAACCTCTATAAAATTGCTGTGCTTTTAAATTTCTGATAGCGAAGGCTGATCACTTGACTAATGTTCCTCCGCTCTTTCATTTGCGCAGGTGTTGATGGTGCGGTTTGTGTCTTTGTTTGATGTGAAAGAGAGGACTGTGTCCTTCCTCAGTGGCAGGAAGTATAACGTGGACTTGTTGCGCACTCTGGGCGCTGGAGAACTGCTCAACTGTATGTTTGAGTTCAGTGAGAAGCTGACCGCCCTGGATCTCAACGACGAGGAGATGAGTCTCTTTACAGCTGTGGTGCTGGTGTCTGCAGGTAAGAACTAATATTTTAAGGCATCAAAGGAGTGCTCCTGATGCAAAGGCTGTTCCTCGCCACAGGCAGCAAAATTATGCTGGCATTAAGAAACTATTCCATTAATTCCATTAATAATGGAAATTAATGTTCCATGCAAAATGTAAGATGGAGTTCAGGGATTTCTCTAGAACTATTAAATACCCTGCTGGAAAACACTGCTTAGACCACCTTAAGTTTGCTGGTCTTTGTTGGAATAAGATGGTCTCCCAGCTTCACCAAGCTGGTTTTCAGCTGGTCTCCAGGCCTCAAAGAGTTGAAAAGGGCCCAAAACCCCTCTTAAACTAGTCAACAGACCAGCCTGGGACACTAACTAAACCCACCAAACCAGTTTAGGTTGGTTTAGCTGGTCAGCAAGCTGGTCTCCCAGCCTCACCAGTGGAAAAGTCCCCAAAACCCCTCTAAAATGAGCCAACAAACCTGCCTGGGAGACCATGTTAGATCAGGAAACTATTTAAGGCTGGTTTAGCCGGTCGTCATGCTGATCTCCAAGCCTTAACAGCTGAAAAGTGCCTAAAACCCTTCTAGTAACCCCTAACCAGCCAACAGACCAGCCTGAGCGACCAACTAAAACCAGCCTATGCTGGTTTCGCCGTCAGCAAGCTTGTCTCCCAGCCTCAACTGCTAAAAAGTGCCCCAAACCCCTCTAAAACTTGTCAACAAACCAGCCTGGGAGACCAGTTAAAACCAGGAAATCAGGTTATGCTGGTTTAGCCGGTCAGCAAGCTTGTCTCCCAGCCTCGCCTCATTAGCTGAAATGTGCCCAAAACCCCTCTAAAACCAGCCAACAGACCCGCTGGTAGACCATGTATGACCATGAAACCAACTTAGGCTGGTTTAGCTGAAAGGCAAAGCTGATCTCCTAGATCAGCCCCTAACAGCTGAAAAAAGCTAAAAAAAACATTCTAAAACCCCTAACCAGTCAACAGACCAGCCTGCGAGACCAACTAAAACCAGCAAACCAGCTCAAGCTGATTTAGCTGATCAGCAAGCTGGTCTACCAGCATCACCAGCTGAAAAGTGCCCCAAACTCCTTAAGCCAACAGACCAGGTTTGGAAACCAGCCAAGACCAGCAAAACCAGTTTTCAGCAGTGATAGCTATATTTTCTTAAATTTGAGTAACATAGATAGGTAAAAGCTCAGTAAAACTATGTTCAATATGACTATTTCACCTAGTATTTGTGTGTTCACTGTATTTTTGTACCAGAGTTTCAAGTTGTTAGCTTAGCAACATGCTAATGACAAACTTTATTGGAATCAACTTTAGTCGAGTCTAGTGTTTTATAGTAAATTATACTTGATAACGTTAGCATTATTACGTTTCTGGTGCACTTCATGTACAGTATGAGCATAAATGAAGTTTCCATTTCGGTTAGAATGCCAATTTATTAAAACAAAAATGTCTTGAGACATTTAAAAGGTCATAAAGAAGAGCATCCTCACACCTGACTGAAAAACATTTTGTTTGCCTTTGCAGACCGGACAGCCATTGAAAACGTCAAAGCTGTGGAGATCTTGCAGGAGAATCTAATCAGAGCTTTGAGGAACCTGATCATGAAGAACCACCCGAACGAAGCGGCCATCTTCACCAAGCTGCTTTTAAAACTCCCTGAACTGCGCACGCTAAATAACATGCACTCCGAGGAGCTGTTAGCCTTCAAAATCCAACCTTAAACCAACACGTGCTTCCTCTACTCTGTCTGGCCATATTGGGTTGTACGTTTTACTCTTGAATGTATTTAACAGGCTTTTTTGACTCTAAAGGCTTAAAGTGTTTAAAAAAAAACACCATTTCTTGTGGATAAAGACTCTTTGACTACTGTATACGGAAACTGTAGTCTTGTTACCTGTGCTGCTAATGCAGGCGTTCAAATGGTTACAAGTATATTAGATATAGATTTATTCATGGAACCACTGTGTTTTCTTGCCAAATCTAAGATCACACACTTTTGTTAACACTAGATAGACTTCATGCTTTTCAAGCAGAGCTTGGAAGATTATGTATTTACATTATGTGCAATAGCTGCTAATGCATGCTATTCATAAGAGCAGCTTCATGTCTTATCCTGTCCATAAGAGTTTGTCATCTTTTAAAGACTGATTATGTGTTGATGTCATTGTTTTCTGAATGTCTTTCTATTGCTAGCAGTGACTAGCAGTCTGTATGACAGGCACGATGCCGTTGCACAAGGTGTTCGGAAGTAGCGATCACAAATCACAGGTTTGCATTCACATTCGCGACCCTGACACCATATGTATGGTGCACTGGCAGTATGGATCTGTCTATCAATTGTAATTTATGAGCGGAGTCACTTTAAATGATAAGAGGATAATGTTTTACATTTGTTGTCACTTTAATATAGACCACATAGATAGAGATGTTATTTGTCTTCCAATATGCATTCGGAAGCATAGTTGACATGAGCAAAGGATGTTTCATGCACAATTTGAAAGAGATGGAATTGTATTTATGGTTATTAAAGATGTATTTGTATTGCATTATTGCCACATGGACAGGTGACATATGTTTGTGTGCTTTATCAGACCATGTTGAAATCCCAGTTTTTTGGGATACACTGCTCTTGGATTTACTCTGTCCTAGATTACTCTATGCATTTGGAAACAGCTTGGCAATATGGACATTTACTCAGCCTGTAATCTAAAGGAAATCAATTCGCTAAGTACTATTCCCTAGTTCAAATTTGGTGTGTCCACGTCTTTGTTTCTACAATAACAGTGCAGTATGTATAGTTGTGTATATCTATTTGAAATCTATCGATAAAGTAAATCATTAAATATGTACTTGCCAATTGTTGTCATGTCTCTTAATTGTTTGTCTTATATTTTTGCTTAATTCATAGCAATGTCTCTTTATTGCACAACCTTTGTTTAACCACTAGACTAGTGAATAAAAAAAAAAAATCTGATGAATTTCAGAATGTCTTGGTTTTTGGTATGTTCCCATTTTTTTTGATTAGTGGCCAAGAAATAATACAGAATCTTACAGTTCCTCTTCATTAACTTGCATACACTTTTGCAGGTAAAGCCTCCAACTTTCCAACTTTCCATGTCAGCAGGAAACCGATGGAGTGCGTACTCCAGGTAGGGAAGGAGGTATTGCCCCAAGTGAAAGAGTTCAAGTACCTCCGGGTTTTGTTTACGAGTGAGGGGACAATGGAGCGGGAGGTTGGCCGGAGAATCGGGGCAGTGGTATTGCACTCGCTCTTGCACCGTTGTCACGAAAAGAGAGCTGAGCCGGAAGGCAAAGCTCTCGATCTAATGGTCAGTTTTCGTTCTTACCCTCACCTATGGTCATGAAGGTTGGGTCATGACCGAAAGAACTTGGTCGAGAGTACAAGCGGCCGAAATGGGCTTCCTCAGAAGGGTGGCGGGCTTCTCCCTTAGAGATGGGGTGAGGAGCTCAGTCATCCGTGAGGAGCTCGGAGAAGAGCCGCTGCTCCTTTGCGTTGAAAGGAGTCAGTTGAGGTGGTTTGGGCATCTGGTAAGGATGCCCCCCTGGGCGCCTCCCTAGGGAGGTGTTTCAGGCACGTCCAGCTGGGAGGAGGCCTCGGGGAAGACCCAGGACTAGGTGGAGAGATTACATCTCCACACTGGCCTGGGAACGCCTCGGGGTCCCCCAGTCAGAGCTGGTTAATGTGGCACTGGATAAGTTTGGGGCCCCCTGCTGGAGCTGCCGCTCCCGTGACCCGACTTCGGATAAGCGGTTGAAGTTGGATGGATGGACAACTTTCCATTTATTTCAAGGATTAAATCAAGTGTGGTCTCAGACTTTTGAATCCCACTATATATCCATTGAAATTTGTTATAGAAAAAATAAATAAATAAAAACTATTTTGCCAACTTGGTTCAAAATATTCTCCCAAAACAAGCCTTATTAACATTAACAATTTTGCTTCTCAAGTAACTATATGTGTGTTAATTAAATATATTGTTGTTTCTGGAAAACAAGACAAATACACAATTTTTTATTTTTTTTTTATTTTATAGCAGTGTACAAATTATCTATTCTAGATTACTTTAAATTATTTTTTTATTTTTTTATTTTTTTTTTTTTGTAAATGATGTTCAGGTTATCGTTGCATGTGTCATGTTGACCCGACAGGTTGAAGGTTGTTGGCAGGCAGACCGCTGCATGACATGAAGACAATCATTGTCACTCATTGACGCACTGCTGGAGCTCTTCAGGGTTTAAGTTCTTCTCATTCCTGATGCTGAATCCAGGTTGCCCCTGCAAATCACAGACATTCAACAACTGGTGTGGAAATTCAACATAAAACATTCTTACATAATATTCTGAAATGTTGAAGATGACAGATTCAGAACTCAGACTGAATTTTACTTACCATCATAGCCGCGGAAAGTAGGGGTGCTGGGGGTGCTGCAGCACCCCCTGTTAAGTGCTGTCAAACCATCGTATTCTGTGATAATCTCGTTAAAGAAAGTAATGATGAAAATGTTAAGGGGTGTTTTAGTTATTTCCGCAGCAGCAGCCAATCCTGGATCATGGACCACCACTCCCTTCTTGCTGATGTCATCCCCACCAGTTCCTGACTGCCTTGAAGGACCTGCTAACACACAGTTTCAACTAAAGAGTCTGTTAAACACTGTTTGGCTCAAAGGACAAGGCAATGAATTCATTTTCCATTGAAATTGACCAAAGTAACCACTAGATGGAGTCTTTGCATTTTTTCCCCCCTTGACTGTTGCCTACAAGTATTGAACACAAAATTCATGTCATCCAGAGATTTTCACCATTCAGAATAGAATTAAGAATACCACATGAATTCCAATTCAATTCCTAATGGAACGAGTTAGCAAACAGGATGTAGAATTGTAATTTGAACTTGATTTCGAGCACTATATACAGTGTATATAGAGTGCCAAATTGCTCAAAATTAAAACATTAAATAAATATTTAAAAGAATATTCCGGGTTCAAGTTAAGATCAATCGACAGCATTTGTGGAATAATACTGATTATATAAATATTTTAATAAATAATTAAATACAAATTGAAAATGTTAGGAAAACAATCTATAAAAAATTTAATTACTCATTAATTGACTAAATAAATCAGTAAATGCCCCTTAATTTTAGCATTAGTTTGCATTATAGCCATGTCTTTGGTAATCCTGAAAAGGAAAATACACGAAGCTTGTGCTTATGAACAACCAACCATTTTCCATTTAAGCACAAGCTTAAATGGTCTTTACATTTCCATTTTCAGGGTTACAGTTTTCGGCACGTCACTCAATGAAAGTGGGTGTCACTTAATAATATACAATGCTCGTGCTAAAATGAAAAATCAACCCAAAGAGGATGCTAAAATGAAAATGCTGCAGAAATAGTGAGAAATTTTAATAATTTTTTATTATTATTATTTATTTAGTAATTTAAAAATATATTTATATTTATTTGTAATATTTATTTCATGATATGAAAGGCCTTAATATACAGTATACAGTATGTGAAAGTATATGCTTTATTTTATAATATTTTTGATACAGAATTGTAATTCTAATTTGAATTTCAAGAGGTTTATATAAAATGTAATGAAATTCAATGAAATTCTTAAGTAGAAATGTTTTAATAATTTGTAATAATTTAATAATTTCAATAAAATAATATGTAAAATGATACATACATTTTTTTTAAGTAAGAACGACCCATAAACATGTTATCATACACAAAATATATGGGGTGTTTCCAAAAACATTTGATGATATTAATAATAAATGCTTGAAAGATCACCTTTAGATGTTTACATTTAAGAAATTATTGACATACAATATTATTTACATTATTATTGACACATTTACATAGACACACACTGGTGGCCAAAAGTTTGGAATAATTAACATATTTTGCTGTTTCAGAAGGAAATTGGTACTTTAATTCTCCAAAGTGGCATTCGACTGACTACAGTGTATTACTGATTACTGACATTACTGATGTAAAAACAGCTATTTTAAAAAAGTCATTTTTGATCAAATCTAGACAGCAGCCATCACTCCAACACCTTATCCTCAAGTAATCATGATAAATTGATAATTTGTTACTAGAAAATCACTTGCCATTTATATCAAATACAATTGAAAGCTATTTGTTTCGGTAAATAAAGATTAATATTGTGTTTGTGTTTGTTTTTGAGTTGTCACAGTATGCAATATACTGGCATGTCTTTAGGTCAATATTAGGTCAAAAATGGCAAAAAAAAAAAAAAAACAGCTTTCTCTAAAAACTCATCAGTCAATCATTGTTTTGAGGAATGAAGGCTTTACAATGCTTGAAATGGCCAAAAAAACAGAAGATTTCATACAACGGTGTACACTACAGTCTTCAAAGTCAAGGACAACTGGCTCTAACAAGGACAGAAAGAGATGTGGAAGGCCAGATGTACAACTAAACAAGAGGATAAGTACATCAGAGTCTCTAGTTTGAGAAATAGACGCCTCACCTGACCTCTATCTCACCTCAGGCCAATTTAGGCCTGTTTTCGTAAAACTCACTCATCTGTTCTCTCTCTCTCCCCCACAAGGCACATGCACAGAAACACAAAATGTATATGTGAAAATGTTACAAAGAAAACCATGAAAACAAATAATGTAACTAGGCATGTTTGGTATCATTTAAAATGTCTCAGTGCAACTGGTATAATGGTCTATTTCCTATGTTGATAAAACTAATGGTAACAAAGTTATAAGGTATTTGCCAAATGCTGTATAATTCTGGAGGTATGTCCCCCTCCCTGCCTGTATGTTAATGAGGTATGACCCCAGGAATTCCAAACTTAATTCCCTTTGTTTATGGTTTGGGTATTTAAGGAAATGTGACATATTGTTCATGGTTCTCTGTAGTCAGACGATCACACACATTGACGTGTGTAATTTGAATAATGTGAATCTTCCACACAGTTTACTGTGTGTAGTCTACCAGGTAGTTTTTTTATGCTTGGTAAATGTTTAAATGGAATGCAACTTTAATTATTTTTAAATTATATATTATTCATTGATAGTTTTGAGTTTGACTTTTAATTTGAATTGGATTGTTTGAATGTATTAATATTACCTGGTAAAATAAATAGTTACTTTTTGATTCATTCTGAAAGACTGTTTTTTAGTATATTTCTTATTAACTACAAATCTATGGTCAGAGTTGCCTTAATTAAGCTATTCAGAAGAAACCCATTAGTTAAATGGTAAACGAAGAACCTGTAAGGACTTAGCCAAGTAGAATTAAACGGGAAAACTAAGAGTAAGACCGATAATCTGTAAAACAGAACTTAATTAACTGGGGCCAAACGATGAGTCGAGAAGCTATAATAGAACTTAGCCAAATAAGACTAAATGGGAAATGTTTATAACTTACGTATCGCACACAGATGCTCCTGAACTGTACAGACAATTGCTGTAGAGAAGAATGTGACTAAGCGTGATATTTTTACATCCAAATGTGCAGCTAACAGAAGACCCCAACCACACTAGTCTCATCTTTGACACAAATGTAAAACCTTTTTTCTGAAGGATGCAAGATGAGGCACAACTTTTTCCTACATACAAGCTCCCTTTTGCAAAGTTTCATGGCTTTTAGTTCATGTTTGTTAGATTTGAGACCATCTATATGCAATAAAAGTTGGCAAGATGAACTTTGAGCAGACGTACAGATTTAAAATGTATAGCCTGACTCTTACAGTTAGATTTAGGGTTGGAGTTTGGGTGAATAAAATATGTGTTCCTGTTGACTGTATTACATCATTGTAAAGGGGGTTAATGGGAAGGAAGAGGCGAGAACCGGCTTGACGATATAAATAATAGTTTAATGAAGAACTAAACAAAAAGACAAACACATCAGGTGTCGGACAGCTGCCCGTAAATCTCTCTCTCTGTCCCAATGCAGTCTCCAGTTGGCCTTTATCCCTCTATGAGGCTTGATTAACCTGATTAGGGGCAGGGTGTGTAGCCTGATGCCCTGTCATAATAATTTACAACTAAAAATACAACCCGCTTTTTGCACCACTCTATGGACATTTCATCCATACATTCAACAACACTTCCAGCTTCAGCCACTGTGGGCAGTGATTCACAACTGGCAAGCATAGACCGATATTAGCAGCAAAACTTACAACCTATTGTCACCGAATTCATAGTAAGGTCAGTCGAGACAGGTTGTCTTTTACGATTAGTAATAATATCAAGATGTTAATAAATTCCATCAGCTTTTATGGGCGAAAACTAAATTCCAAACCTAAACATTAAGTCAGAAAGTTACCATATTTTGAGAATAACTAACCAATAAGATTGCCAGTAGATCAGCATCCATTTCCATGAATGTACCCAAGTATGTTGGGTTGCTCTCAATTGCAGGCTAGCACCTTGCATGGCAGCTCTGCCACCATTGGTGTATGAGCTACGTTCCTGCAGAGTTTAGATCCAACCCTAATCAAACACACCTGAACCAGCTTATCAAGGACTTTAGGATTACTTGAAATGACAGGCAGGTGTGTTGGTGCTAAACTCTATATAAGTGCGACCATTTTACTATGTTAAAAAAAAAAGTTACCCAGATCGCCCAGCCATACTGCCTAATTCGAGGTGCACAGAGAATGACGGAGTAGTGCTGTGTCTATGTGAAGTCAAGGTGCCTGGACCATCAAAGGAAGCAATGTTCTTCCAACATCCTTTAAAATAAACAGCACATGCATTGGACATATAGCAGAGTCTGAACTAACAGGACCACAAGACCACCAAATGTGTCATGTGAAGCATCAAATTATGTGGGATGAGACAGGCAGCAGATGCTGTTTATCAACCCCCAGAATTTAAGTAAAAGTAAGCATCTTGACATGAATATATGCAGATTCGTTAACCAATACACACACGCAGGGATAGCTCAACTAATGGAACAGAAAAGGAGATGTTTGGCAGAATGCAATGAATTCAATTTCATTATATCTTATTTTCATACAATGAAAGTGAATGATCATTCTGCCTAGCATCTACATTTGTGATCCACAGAAGAATGAAACTCATTGGGGCTTTGGAGTAAATAATAACAGAATTTCAAACTATCAAACTATCACTTTATCTTGTGCATTTATTTGTTCCGACTGGCGGTATCAATACCAGTGCAGTGTCTTCTTCTAGATATAATAAGAGGTGTAACTTATATTTGGGTAGATAGGTATGATAGATATGGGTCTGTAGTTTTATCAGGTTTGCACATGAGGTTAAGTAAATGATGACAGAATATATCATTTTGGTTGAACTATTGGTTTTGTGTTGACAAAACCAATCAATCCAATCAGGCATAAAGGGATAGTTCACCCAAAAATGAAAATTCTCTCATTATTTACTCCGATACCCCAGGTGTATATGACTTCACCAGACCACATAAAAATAAAAATGTCTTAGCTCAAGTGACTGGAGATTTCTCTTTTGAAGCTTCAAAAATCACAGACAGTCAGCATAAACGTCATTGATACGACACCAGCTGTTGAATGAATGTCTTCTAAAGCGACACAATCACTTTTGGTGCCAAAAAGATGAATATTTAAGTACTTTTTTAACTCTAAATCATGCTTCCGGTCAGCAGCGGTATGCACGTGTGATGTAATCGCATTGGCATTTGAAACACGCGAGATCTGACGCACGTGCATCACAGCCAGAAGAGCAGTGCTGTTTACAAGTGAGAAGGAGGAACATTGAACAGAAGATTGGTTTAGATATGTATACATCTGTTTGTATACATGTATATATATATATTTGTGATTATAATTTTAATTTGAAATAATGAGAATGAATTACAATGCTAGAATAACAGCAAAAGTACAACAAAAACTGTCCCCCTCGTAACAATTTTGATAGCAATTTTTTGCATATGTAAGTTTGCATTTTGTTTGCATCTCTACAACACCATTGGAGTTTTGCATTTTAGTTAAACTTTAGCTGTGTCTGCTACAATATAGTTGCACCAGTGTCTTAAACAACCCTATCAAACTCAGACACGCAAACTTACATGTGCACAAATCACAGATGATTAAAAGCTCAATGTGGCCATTGTCAAGGAACTTTTGGAATAAAACCTTTCAGGCAAAATCTTTGACGACCTTCAGAAGCACATAGAAACTGTGGTAAGTACAAGCTACTCAGAGTGGTTTTAATAGTGATTTATTAATTAAGTACAGCAGCAGCCTCAAAAAGTATTTGGAGACTTAATCAACACAAAATATAGAACTAATTGACATTGGAAAATAAATGATGCTCAAACTAACTTCACTTTTCTGAGCCATGTTTGCTTTAAAATTTGACATTTAACCAACTGGAATAAACCGCAATCGCTGCCAGCAGTGCCGATTCAAGAAGTGTTTAGCTGTCGGCATGTCGCGAGATGGTAAGTTTGATCCACCACGATTCGACTTCCTGATGAGCTCAAGCTTGATGAGCGTGACGCTAGGGTCTGGAACAATAGGTCATCCAGTTAATTCATTTTTTGTCCCTTAATTCAAAAGATTGGCTGAACAGAAAAGGATTTATGACTTTCGGTTCCATTAACGGTTCTCGACAGAACACCGTTCTGAAATACTTTGACAGTATTTTGTGCAGTACTGTTTAGTGGTGCTACCAAATCTACAGCGCAAACAGTGTAGTCCAATTTCTCACTTGCCACCTCAAAGCCTGTGTAAACACATCTTTTACAAGAATTGTATTCCTTTTTATGGTGGTGACTAATGCAAACATTCTGCCTAACATCTTTTTTTTTTATTATATGGGTTGGGAACATATAATGGCAAGTAAATGATGGCAGACTTTCTTTTTTGAAGGGCATTTTGAGGTTGCGTAGTTCTAAATAAAGCACAATATTTTTCAGCTGTTCGATTTGGACGCATCCCCAAACGGGAAAAACAGCGGATGCTTCTGGAGATGCAGTCGACCATGAATTGCATGATGAACAACAGTCAACTGCAATGCATGCTTCAAGGCACACAGACAACACCGTGTGCTATTGACACCAGCCAGAGTGACTCCAGCTCTTCCTTGCCGTCACCGCCAAATTCACCCCAGTCCTCATTTGATATCTCCCGGGACACTGAGTCAGTCACTCCCATGGATACATCCATGAGTTCGGCATCGTCCTGCTCCTCGGACAGCGGGGAAGAAGATCCGGTGAGCAACGAATGTGGTCCAAGAGAGGAACTATTCAGGTACACCTGCTCCATCTCGCCGGCCAGCTCGGACATGCTGAGCTGCAGTAGCAAAGATGAGGAGCAACAGCAAGAATGCTGGAACCGTTTGAACGGGAGTAGTTTAATTGACAACCAGCGACACTCGGACTGCCATAACGGCCTGCAAGCCACCACTGCACCAAACAGGGAACATGTGACTGGATACCATACGACCCTACAACGCAGTCGAAGCCCTACTGGAGGCCAGCAAGAACACTTGTCTTACCACGCACACAATGGGAACAACATCAATGAACTCCAAAGAGGAGGAAACAGACGGCATCTGGTAAGTGACCTTTTGATGTTTTCAATTTTAAAGTGATAGTTCAACTAAAAATGTTAATTCTGTGAACTATGACTTCGAGAGCGCAGTACGTGCTTGCGCTTGGGATTATTTTAAAACTGGGAAACTCAACTGTTGCAATTGTATTTCAATATTATTTAGTGTGCCATTAGCATGTTGCTAAGCTAACAATGCAATACTAGAAAAGCATAGCACACACACAAATTGAACAAACTATTTTTATCAATATTTAAACTATTGAACCGCCATCTTGGTTGAATTTTTGCTACTGAGTTTGACACACTTCTGAATGAGTATGTGTGTGTGTATCTATTGTAATTTCCCTCCAATTGTAGTTTTCACCAACTTTGTTTGTGATATTATCTCTCAGGTATGTCCCATGAATTTTTCCCCCTTCGTGGACCCCTGCAAGCCCGGTCATGAAATCTGGGAGGAGTTTTCTAGAAGTTTCATCCCTGCTGTGAGAGAAGTCGTGGAATTTGCGAAGCGGATCCCCTGCTTTCAGGATCTCTCCCAAAATGACCAGGTCAACCTCCTCAAAGCTGGAACCTTTGAGGTAATGCACATGAAAGCATTTGTAAAGTCTGCAAACAACTGACCCTTTCCCAACCCCACCTTAAAAACTAATTGCAAAGGGTAAATTTTCTGTGTTCAGAATTGTCAATGTTTGTGATCATTACAGTGTCTTACTAACCTCTATAAAATTGCTGTGCTTTTAAATTTCTGATAGCGAAGGCTGATCACTTGACTAATGTTCCTCCGCTCTTTCATTTGCGCAGGTGTTGATGGTGCGGTTTGTGTCTTTGTTTGATGTGAAAGAGAGGACTGTGTCCTTCCTCAGTGGCAGGAAGTATAACGTGGACTTGTTGCGCACTCTGGGCGCTGGAGAACTGCTCAACTGTATGTTTGAGTTCAGTGAGAAGCTGACCGCCCTGGATCTCAACGACGAGGAGATGAGTCTCTTTACAGCTGTGGTGCTGGTGTCTGCAGGTAAGAACTAATATTTTAAGGCATCAAAGGAGTGCTCCTGATGCAAAGGCTGTTCCTCGCCACAGGCAGCAAAATTATGCTGGCATTAAGAAACTATTCCATTAATTCCATTAATAATGGAAATTAATGTTCCATGCAAAATGTAAGATGGAGTTCAGGGATTTCTCTAGAACTATTAAATACCCTGCTGGAAAACACTGCTTAGACCACCTTAAGTTTGCTGGTCTTTGTTGGAATAAGATGGTCTCCCAGCTTCACCAAGCTGGTTTTCAGCTGGTCTCCAGGCCTCAAAGAGTTGAAAAGGGCCCAAAACCCCTCTTAAACTAGTCAACAGACCAGCCTGGGACACTAACTAAACCCACCAAACCAGTTTAGGTTGGTTTAGCTGGTCAGCAAGCTGGTCTCCCAGCCTCACCAGTGGAAAAGTCCCCAAAACCCCTCTAAAATGAGCCAACAAACCTGCCTGGGAGACCATGTTAGATCAGGAAACTATTTAAGGCTGGTTTAGCCGGTCGTCATGCTGATCTCCAAGCCTTAACAGCTGAAAAGTGCCTAAAACCCTTCTAGTAACCCCTAACCAGCCAACAGACCAGCCTGAGCGACCAACTAAAACCAGCCTATGCTGGTTTCGCCGTCAGCAAGCTTGTCTCCCAGCCTCAACTGCTAAAAAGTGCCCCAAACCCCTCTAAAACTTGTCAACAAACCAGCCTGGGAGACCAGTTAAAACCAGGAAATCAGGTTATGCTGGTTTAGCCGGTCAGCAAGCTTGTCTCCCAGCCTCGCCTCATTAGCTGAAATGTGCCCAAAACCCCTCTAAAACCAGCCAACAGACCCGCTGGTAGACCATGTATGACCATGAAACCAACTTAGGCTGGTTTAGCTGAAAGGCAAAGCTGATCTCCTAGATCAGCCCCTAACAGCTGAAAAAAGCTAAAAAAAACATTCTAAAACCCCTAACCAGTCAACAGACCAGCCTGCGAGACCAACTAAAACCAGCAAACCAGCTCAAGCTGATTTAGCTGATCAGCAAGCTGGTCTACCAGCATCACCAGCTGAAAAGTGCCCCAAACTCCTTAAGCCAACAGACCAGGTTTGGAAACCAGCCAAGACCAGCAAAACCAGTTTTCAGCAGTGATAGCTATATTTTCTTAAATTTGAGTAACATAGATAGGTAAAAGCTCAATAAAACTATGTTCAATATGACTATTTCACCTAGTATTTGTGTGTTCACTGTATTTTTGTACCAGAGTTTCAAGTTGTTAGCTTAGCAACATGCTAATGACAAACTTTATTGGAATCAACTTTAGTCGAGTCTAGTGTTTTATAGTAAATTATACTTGATAACGTTAGCATTATCACATTTCTGGTGCACTTCATGTACAGTATGAGCATAAATGAAGTTTCCATTTCGGTTAGAATGCCAATTTATTAAAACAAAAATGTCTTGAGACATTTAAAAGGTCATAAAGAAGAGCATCCTCACACCTGACTGAAAAACATTTTGTTTGCCTTTGCAGACCGGACAGCCATTGAAAACGTCAAAGCTGTGGAGATCTTGCAGGAGAATCTAATCAGAGCTTTGAGGAACCTGATCATGAAGAACCACCCGAACGAAGCGGCCATCTTCACCAAGCTGCTTTTAAAACTCCCTGAACTGCGCACGCTAAATAACATGCACTCCGAGGAGCTGTTAGCCTTCAAAATCCAACCTTAAACCAACACGTGCTTCCTCTACTCTGTCTGGCCATATTGGGTTGTACGTTTTACTCTTGAATGTATTTAACAGGCTTTTTTGACTCTAAAGGCTTAAAGTGTTTAAAAAAAAACACCATTTCTTGTGGATAAAGACTCTTTGACTACTGTATACGGAAACTGTAGTCTTGTTACCTGTGCTGCTAATGCAGGCGTTCAAATGGTTACAAGTATATTAGATATAGATTTATTCATGGAACCACTGTGTTTTCTTGCCAAATCTAAGATCACACACTTTTGTTAACACTAGATAGACTTCATGCTTTTCAAGCAGAGCTTGGAAGATTATGTATTTACATTATGTGCAACAGCTGCTAATGCATGCTATTCATAAGAGCAGCTTCATGTCTTATCCTGTCCATAAGAGTTTGTCATCTTTTAAAGACTGATTATGTGTTGATGTCATTGTTTTCTGAATGTCTTTCTATTGCTAGCAGTGACTAGCAGTCTGTATGACAGGCACGATGCCGTTGCACAAGGTGTTCAGAAGTAGCGATCACAAATCACAGGTTTGCATTCACATTCGCGACCCTGACACCATATGTATGGTGCACTGGCAGTATGGATCTGTCTATCAATTGTAATTTATGAGCGGAGTCACTTTAAATGATAAGAGGATAATGTTTTACATTTGTTGTCACTTTAATATAGACCACATAGATAGAGATGTTATTTGTCTTCCAATATGCATTCGGAAGCATAGTTGACATGAGCAAAGGATGTTTCATGCACAATTTGAAAGAGATGGAATTGTATTTATGGTTATTAAAGATGTATTTGTATTGCATTATTGCCACATGGACAGGTGACATATGTTTGTGTGCTTTATCAGACCATGTTGAAATCCCAGTTTTTTGGGATACACTGCTCTTGGATTTACTCTGTCCTAGATTACTCTATGCATTTGGAAACAGCTTGGCAATATGGACATTTACTCAGCCTGTAATCTAAAGGAAATCAATTCGCTAAGTACTATTCCCTAGTTCAAATTTGGTGTGTCCACGTCTTTGTTTCTACAATAACAGTGCAGTATGTATAGTTGTGTATATCTATTTGAAATCTATCGATAAAGTAAATCATTAAATATGTACTTGCCAATTGTTGTCATGTCTCTTAATTGTTTGTCTTATATTTTTGCTTAATTCATAGCAATGTCTCTTTATTGCACAACCTTTGTTTAACCACTAGACTAGTGAATAAAAAAAAAAAATCTGATGAATTTCAGAATGTCTTGGTTTTTGGTATGTTCCCATTTTTTTTGATTAGTGGCCAAGAAATAATACAGAATCTTACAGTTCCTCTTCATTAACCTGCATACACTTTTGCAGGTAAAGCCTCCAACTTTCCAACTTTCCATGTCAGCAGGAAACCGATGGAGTGCGTACTCCAGGTAGGGAAGGAGGTATTGCCCCAAGTGAAAGAGTTCAAGTACCTCCGGGTTTTGTTTACGAGTGAGGGGACAATGGAGCGGGAGGTTGGCCGGAGAATCGGGGCAGTGGTATTGCACTCGCTCTTGCACCGTTGTCACGAAAAGAGAGCTGAGCCGGAAGGCAAAGCTCTCGATCTAATGGTCAGTTTTCGTTCTTACCCTCACCTATGGTCATGAAGGTTGGGTCATGACCGAAAGAACTTGGTCGAGAGTACAAGCGGCCGAAATGGGCTTCCTCAGAAGGGTGGCGGGCTTCTCCCTTAGAGATGGGGTGAGGAGCTCAGTCATCCGTGAGGAGCTCGGAGAAGAGCCGCTGCTCCTTTGCGTTGAAAGGAGTCAGTTGAGGTGGTTTGGGCATCTGGTAAGGATGCCCCCCTGGGCGCCTCCCTAGGGAGGTGTTTCAGGCACGTCCAGCTGGGAGGAGGCCTCGGGGAAGACCCAGGACTAGGTGGAGAGATTACATCTCCACACTGGCCTGGGAACGCCTCGGGGTCCCCCAGTCAGAGCTGGTTAATGTGGCACTGGATAAGTTTGGGGCCCCCTGCTGGAGCTGCCGCTCCCGTGACCCGACTTCGGATAAGCGGTTGAAGTTGGATGGATGGACAACTTTCCATTTATTTCAAGGATTAAATCAAGTGTGGTCTCAGACTTTTGAATCCCACTATATATCCATTGAAATTTGTTATAGAAAAAATAAATAAATAAAAACTATTTTGCCAACTTGGTTCAAAATATTCTCCCAAAACAAGCCTTATTAACATTAACAATTTTGCTTCTCAAGTAACTATATGTGTGTTAATTAAATATATTGTTGTTTCTGGAAAACAAGACAAATACACAATTTTTTATTTTTTTTTTATTTTATAGCAGTGTACAAATTATCTATTCTAGATTACTTTAAATTATTTTTTTATTTTTTTTATTTTTTTTTTTTGTAAATGATGTTCAGGTTATCGTTGCATGTGTCATGTTGACCCGACAGGTTGAAGGTTGTTGGCAGGCAGACCGCTGCATGACATGAAGACAATCATTGTCACTCATTGACGCACTGCTGGAGCTCTTCAGGGTTTAAGTTCTTCTCATTCCTGATGCTGAATCCAGGTTGCCCCTGCAAATCACAGACATTCAACAACTGGTGTGGAAATTCAACATAAAACATTCTTACATAATATTCTGAAATGTTGAAGATGACAGATTCAGAACTCAGACTGAATTTTACTTACCATCATAGCCGCGGAAAGTAGGGGTGCTGGGGGTGCTGCAGCACCCCCTGTTAAGTGCTGTCAAACCATCGTATTCTGTGATAATCTCGTTAAAGAAAGTAATGATGAAAATGTTAAGGGGTGTTTTAGTTATTTCCGCAGCAGCAGCCAATCCTGGATCATGGACCACCACTCCCTTCTTGCTGATGTCATCCCCACCAGTTCCTGACTGCCTTGAAGGACCTGCTAACACACAGTTTCAACTAAAGAGTCTGTTAAACACTGTTTGGCTCAAAGGACAAGGCAATGAATTCATTTTCCATTGAAATTGACCAAAGTAACCACTAGATGGAGTCTTTGCATTTTTTCCCCCCTTGACTGTTGCCTACAAGTATTGAACTCAAAATTCATGTCATCCAGAGATTTTCACCATTCAGAATAGAATTAAGAATACCACATGAATTCCAATTCAATTCCTAATGGAACGAGTTAGCAAACAGGATGTAGAATTGTAATTTGAACTTGATTTCGAGCACTATATACAGTGTATATAGAGTGCCAAATTGCTCAAAATTAAAACATTAAATAAATATTTAAAAGAATATTCCGGGTTCAAGTTAAGATCAATCGACAGCATTTGTGGAATAATACTGATTATATAAATATTTTAATAAATAATTAAATACAAATTGAAAATGTTAGGAAAACAATCTATAAAAAATTTAATTACTCATTAATTGACTAAATAAATCAGTAAATGCCCCTTAATTTTAGCATTAGTTTGCATTATAGCCATGTCTTTGGTAATCCTGAAAAGGAAAATACGCGAAGCTTGTGCTTATGAACAACCAACCATTTTCCATTTAAGCACAAGCTTAAATGGTCTTTACATTTCCATTTTCAGGGTTACAGTTTTCGGCACGTCACTCAATGAAAGTGGGTGTCACTTAATAATATACAATGCTCGTGCTAAAATGAAAAATCAACCCAAAGAGGATGCTAAAATGAAAATGCTGCAGAAATAGTGAGAAATTTTAATAATTTTTTTTTATTATTATTTATTTAGTCATTTAAAAATATATTTATATTTATTTGTAATATTTATTTCATGATATGAAAGGCCTTAATATACAGTATACAGTATGTGAAAGTATATGCTTTATTTTATAATATTTTTGATACAGAATTGTAATTCTAATTTGAATTTCAAGAGGTTTATATAAAATGTAATGAAATTCAATGAAATTCTTAAGTAGAAATGTTTTAATAATTTGTAATAATTTAATAATTTCAATAAAATAATATGTAAAATGATACATACATATTTTTTAAGTAAGAACGACCCATAAACATGTTATCATACACAAAATATATGGGGTGTTTCCAAAAACATTTGATGATATTAATAATAAATGCTTGAAAGATCACCTTTAGATGTTTACATTTAAGAAATTATTGACATACAATATTATTTACATTATTATTGACACATTTACATAGACACACACTGGTGGCCAAAAGTTTGGAATAATTAACATATTTTGCTGTTTCAGAAGGAAATTGGTACTTTAATTCACCAAAGTGGCATTCGACTGACTACAGTGTATTACTGATTACTGACATTACTGATGTAAAAACAGCTATTTTAAAAAAGTCATTTTTGATCAAATCTAGACAGCAGCCATCACTCCAACACCTTATCCTCAAGTAATCATGATAAATTGATAATTTGTTACTAGAAAATCACTTGCCATTTATATCAAATACAATTGAAAGCTATTTGTTTCGGTAAATAAAGATTAATATTGTGTTTGTGTTTGTTTTTGAGTTGTCACAGTATGCAATATACTGGCATGTCTTTAGGTCATTATTAGGTCAAAAATGGCAAAAAAAAAAAAAAAAAACGCTTTCTCTAAAAACTCATCAGTCAATCATTGTTTTGAGGAATGAAGGCTTTACAATGCTTGAAATGGCCAAAAAAACAGAAGATTTCATACAACGGTGTAACTATAGTCTTCAAAGTCAAGGACAACTGGCTCTAACAAGGACAGAAAGAGATGTGGAAGGCCAGATGTGCAACTAAACAAGAGGATAAGTACATCAGAGTCTCTAGTTTGAGAAATAGATGCCTCACCTGACCTCTATCTCACCTCAGGCCAATTTAGGCCTGTTTTCGTAAAACTCACTCATCTGTTCTCTCTCTCTCCCCCACAAGGCACATGCACAGAAACACAAAATGTATATGTGAAAATGTTACAAAGAAAACCATGAAAACAAATAATGTAACTAGGCATGTTTGGTATCATTTAAAATGTCTCAGTGCAACTGGTATAATGGTCTATTTCCTATGTTGATAAAACTAATGGTAACAAAGTTATAAGGTATTTGCCAAATGCTGTATAATTCTGGAGGTATGTCCCCCTCCCTGCCTGTATGTTAATGAGGTATGACCCCAGGAATTCCAAACTTAATTCCCTTTGTTTATGGTTTGGGTATTTAAGGAAATGTGACATATTGTTCATGGTTCTCTGTAGTCAGACGATCACACACATTGACGTGTGTAATTTGAATAATGTGAATCTTCCACACAGTTTACTGTGTGTAGTCTACCAGGTAGTTTTTTTATGCTTGGTAAATGTTTAAATGGAATGCAACTTTAATTATTTTTAAATTATATATTATTCATTGATAGTTTTGAGTTTGACTTTTAATTTGAATGGGATTGTTTGAATGTATTAATATTACCTGGTAAAATAAATAGTTACTTTTTGATTCATTCTGAAAGACTGTTTTTTAGTATATTTCTTATTAACTACAAATCTATGGTCAGAGTTGCCTTAATTAAGCTATTCAGAAGAAACCCATTAGTTAAATGGTAAACGAAGAACCTGTAAGGACTTAGCCAAGTAGAATTAAACGGGAAAACTAAGAGTAAGACCGATAATCTGTAAAACAGAACTTAATTGACTGGGGCCAAACGATGAGTCGAGAAGCTATAATAGAACTTAGCCAAATAAGACTAAATGGGAAATGTTTATAACTTACGTATCGCACACAGATGCTCCTGAACTGTACAGACAATTGCTGTAGAGAAGAATGTGACTAAGCGTGATATTTTTACATCCAAATGTGAAGCTAACAGAAGACCCCAACCACACTAGTCTCATCTTTGACACAAATGTAAAACCTTTTTTCTGAAGGATGCAAGATGAGGCACAACTTTTTCCTACATACAAGCTCCCTTTTGCAAAGTTTCATGGCTTTTAGTTCATGTTTGTTAGATTTGAGACCATCTATATGCAATAAAAGTTGGCAAGATGAACTTTGAGCAGACGTACAGATTTAAAATGTATAGCCTGACTCTTACAGTTAGATTTAGGGTTGGAGTTTGGGTGAATAAAATATGTGTTCCTGTTGACTGTATTACATCATTGTAAAGGGGGTTAATGGGAAGGAAGAGGCGAGAACCGGCTTGACGATATAAATAATAGTTTAATGAAGAACTAAACAAAAAGACAAACACATCAGGTGTCGGACAGCTGCCCGTAAATCTCTCTCTCTGTCCCAATGCAGTCTCCAGTTGGCCTTTATCCCTCTATGAGGCTTGATTAACCTGATTAGGGGCAGGGTGTGTAGCCTGATGCCCTGTCATAATAATTTACAACTAAAAATACAACCCGCTTTTTGCACCACTCTATGGACATTTCATCCATACATTCAACAACACTTCCAGCTTCAGCCACTGTGGGCAGTGATTCACAACTGGCAAGCATAGACCGATATTAGCAGCAAAACTTACAACCTATTGTCACCGAATTCATAGTAAGGTCAGTCGAGACAGGTTGTCTTTTACGATTAGTAATAATATCAAGATGTTAATAAATTCCATCAGCTTTTATGGGCGAAAACTAAATTCAAAACCTAAACATTAAGTCAGAAAGTTACCATATTTTGAGAATAACTAACCAATAAGATTGCCAGTAGATCAGCATCCATTTCCATGAATGTACCCAAGTATGTTGGGTTGCTCTCAATTGCAGGCTAGCACCTTGCATGGCAGCTCTGCCACCATTGGTGTATGAGCTACGTTCCTGCAGAGTTTAGATCCAACCCTAATCAAACACACCTGAACCAGCTTATCAAGGACTTTAGGATTACTTGAAATGACAGGCAGGTGTGTTGGTGCTAAACTCTATATAAGTGCGACCATTTTACTATGTTAAAAAAAAAAGTTACCCAGATCGCCCAGCCATACTGCCTAATTCGAGGTGCACAGAGAATGACGGAGTAGTGCTGTGTCTATGTGAAGTCAAGGTGCCTGGACCATCAAAGGAAGCAATGTTCTTCCAACATCCTTTAAAATAAACAGCACATGCATTGGACATATAGCAGAGTCTGAACTAACAGGACCACAAGACCACCAAATGTGTCATGTGAAGCATCAAATTATGTGGGATGAGACAGGCAGCAGATGCTGTTTATCAACCCCCAGAATTTAAGTAAAAGTAAGCATCTTGACATGAATATATGCAGATTCGTTAACCAATACACACACGCAGGGATAGCTCAACTAATGGAACAGAAAAGGAGATGTTTGGCAGAATGCAATGAATTCAATTTCATTATATCTTATTTTCATACAATGAAAGTGAATGATCATTCTGCCTAGCATCTACATTTGTGATCCACAGAAGAATGAAACTCATTGGGGCTTTGGAGTAAATAATAACAGAATTTCAAACTATCAAACTATCACTTTATCTTGTGCATTTATTTGTTCCGACTGGCGGTATCAATACCAGTGCAGTGTCTTCTTCTAGATATAATAAGAGGTGTAACTTATATTTGGGTAGATAGGTATGATAGATATGGGTCTGTAGTTTTATCAGGTTTGCACATGAGGTTAAGTAAATGATGACAGAATATATCATTTTGGTTGAACTATTGGTTTTGTGTTGACAAAACCAATCAATCCAATCAGGCATAAAGGGATAGTTCACCCAAAAATGAAAATTCTCTCATTATTTACTCCGATACCCCAGGTGTATATGACTTCACCAGACCACATAAAAATAAAAATGTCTTAGCTCAAGTGACTGGAGATTTCTCTTTTGAAGCTTCAAAAATCACAGACAGTCAGCATAAACGTCATTGATACGACACCAGCTGTTGAATGAATGTCTTCTAAAGCGACACAATCACTTTTGGTGCCAAAAAGATGAATATTTAAGTACTTTTTTAACTCTAAATCATGCTTCCGGTCAGCAGCGGTATGCACGTGTGATGTAATCGCATTGGCATTTGAAACACGCGAGATCTGACGCACGTGCATCACAGCCAGAAGAGCAGTGCTGTTTACAAGTGAGAAGGAGGAACATTGAACAGAAGATTGGTTTAGATATGTATACATCTGTTTGTATACATGTATATATATATATTTGTGATTATAATTTTAATTTGAAATAATGAGAATGAATTACAATGCTAGAATAACAGCAAAAGTACAACAAAAACTGTCCCCCTCGTAACAATTTTGATAGCAATTTTTTGCATATGTAAGTTTGCATTTTGTTTGCATCTCTACAACACCATTGGAGTTTTGCATTTTAGTTAAACTTTAGCTGTGTCTGCTACAATATAGTTGCACCAGTGTCTTAAACAACCCTATCAAACTCAGACACGCAAACTTACATGTGCACAAATCACAGATGATTAAAAGCTCAATGTGGCCATTGTCAAGGAACTTTTGGAATAAAACCTTTCAGGCAAAATCTTTGACGACCTTCAGAAGCACATAGAAACTGTGGTAAGTACAAGCTACTCAGAGTGGTTTTAATAGTGATTTATTAATTAAGTACAGCAGCAGCCTCAAAAAGTATTTGGAGACTTAATCAACACAAAATATAGAACTAATTGACATTGGAAAATAAATGATGCTCAAACTAACTTCACTTTTCTGAGCCATGTTTGCTTTAAAATTTGACATTTAACCAACTGGAATAAACCGCAATCGCTGCCAGCAGTGCCGATTCAAGAAGTGTTTAGCTGTCGGCATGTCGCGAGATGGTAAGTTTGATCCACCACGATTCGACTTCCTGATGAGCTCAAGCTTGATGAGCGTGACGCTAGGGTCTGGAACAATAGGTCATCCAGTTAATTCATTTTTTGTCCCTTAATTCAAAAGATTGGCTGAACAGAAAAGGATTTATGACTTTCGGTTCCATTAACGGTTCTCGACAGAACACCGTTCTGAAATACTTTGACAGTATTTTGTGCAGTACTGTTTAGTGGTGCTACCAAATCTACAGCGCAAACAGTGTAGTCCAATTTCTCACTTGCCACCTCAAAGCCTGTGTAAACACATCTTTTACAAGAATTGTATTCCTTTTTATGGTGGTGACTAATGCAAACATTCTGCCTAACATCTTTTTTTTTTATTATATGGGTTGGGAACATATAATGGCAAGTAAATGATGGCAGACTTTCTTTTTTGAAGGGCATTTTGAGGTTGCGTAGTTCTAAATAAAGCACAATATTTTTCAGCTGTTCGATTTGGACGCATCCCCAAACGGGAAAAACAGCGGATGCTTCTGGAGATGCAGTCGACCATGAATTGCATGATGAACAACAGTCAACTGCAATGCATGCTTCAAGGCACACAGACAACACCGTGTGCTATTGACACCAGCCAGAGTGACTCCAGCTCTTCCTTGCCGTCACCGCCAAATTCACCCCAGTCCTCATTTGATATCTCCCGGGACACTGAGTCAGTCACTCCCATGGATACATCCATGAGTTCGGCATCGTCCTGCTCCTCGGACAGCGGGGAAGAAGATCCGGTGAGCAACGAATGTGGTCCAAGAGAGGAACTATTCAGGTACACCTGCTCCATCTCGCCGGCCAGCTCGGACATGCTGAGCTGCAGTAGCAAAGATGAGGAGCAACAGCAAGAATGCTGGAACCGTTTGAACGGGAGTAGTTTAATTGACAACCAGCGACACTCGGACTGCCATAACGGCCTGCAAGCCACCACTGCACCAAACAGGGAACATGTGACTGGATACCATACGACCCTACAACGCAGTCGAAGCCCTACTGGAGGCCAGCAAGAACACTTGTCTTACCACGCACACAATGGGAACAACATCAATGAACTCCAAAGAGGAGGAAACAGACGGCATCTGGTAAGTGACCTTTTGATGTTTTCAATTTTAAAGTGATAGTTCAACTAAAAATGTTAATTCTGTGAACTATGACTTCGAGAGCGCAGTACGTGCTTGCGCTTGGGATTATTTTAAAACTGGGAAACTCAACTGTTGCAATTGTATTTCAATATTATTTAGTGTGCCATTAGCATGTTGCTAAGCTAACAATGCAATACTAGAAAAGCATAGCACACACACAAATTGAACAAACTATTTTTATCAATATTTAAACTATTGAACCGCCATCTTGGTTGAATTTTAGCTACTGAGTTTGACACACTTCTGAATGAGTATGTGTGTGTATCTATTGTAATTTCCCTCCAATTGTAGTTTTCACCAACTTTGTTTGTGATATTATCTCTCAGGTATGTCCCATGAATTTTTCCCCCTTCGTGGACCCCTGCAAGCCCGGTCATGAAATCTGGGAGGAGTTTTCTAGAAGTTTCATCCCTGCTGTGAGAGAAGTCGTGGAATTTGCGAAGCGGATCCCCTGCTTTCAGGATCTCTCCCAAAATGACCAGGTCAACCTCCTCAAAGCTGGAACCTTTGAGGTAATGCACATGAAAGCATTTGTAAAGTCTGCAAACAACTGACCCTTTCCCAACCCCACCTTAAAAACTAATTGCAAAGGGTAAATTTTCTGTGTTCAGAATTGTCAATGTTTGTGATCATTACAGTGTCTTACTAACCTCTATAAAATTGCTGTGCTTTTAAATTTCTGATAGCGAAGGCTGATCACTTGACTAATGTTCCTCCGCTCTTTCATTTGCGCAGGTGTTGATGGTGCGGTTTGTGTCTTTGTTTGATGTGAAAGAGAGGACTGTGTCCTTCCTCAGTGGCAGGAAGTATAACGTGGACTTGTTGCGCACTCTGGGCGCTGGAGAACTGCTCAACTGTATGTTTGAGTTCAGTGAGAAGCTGACCGCCCTGGATCTCAACGACGAGGAGATGAGTCTCTTTACAGCTGTGGTGCTGGTGTCTGCAGGTAAGAACTAATATTTTAAGGCATCAAAGGAGTGCTCCTGATGCAAAGGCTGTTCCTCGCCACAGGCAGCAAAATTATGCTGGCATTAAGAAACTATTCCATTAATTCCATTAATAATGGAAATTAATGTTCCATGCAAAATGTAAGATGGAGTTCAGGGATTTCTCTAGAACTATTAAATACCCTGCTGGAAAACACTGCTTAGACCACCTTAAGTTTGCTGGTCTTTGTTGGAATAAGATGGTCTCCCAGCTTCACCAAGCTGGTTTTCAGCTGGTCTCCAGGCCTCAAAGAGTTGAAAAGGGCCCAAAACCCCTCTTAAACTAGTCAACAGACCAGCCTGGGACACTAACTAAACCCACCAAACCAGTTTAGGTTGGTTTAGCTGGTCAGCAAGCTGGTCTCCCAGCCTCACCAGTGGAAAAGTCCCCAAAACCCCTCTAAAATGAGCCAACAAACCTGCCTGGGAGACCATGTTAGATCAGGAAACTATTTAAGGCTGGTTTAGCCGGTCGTCATGCTGATCTCCAAGCCTTAACAGCTGAAAAGTGCCTAAAACCCTTCTAGTAACCCCTAACCAGCCAACAGACCAGCCTGAGCGACCAACTAAAACCAGCCTATGCTGGTTTCGCCGTCAGCAAGCTTGTCTCCCAGCCTCAACTGCTAAAAAGTGCCCCAAACCCCTCTAAAACTTGTCAACAAACCAGCCTGGGAGACCAGTTAAAACCAGGAAATCAGGTTATGCTGGTTTAGCCGGTCAGCAAGCTTGTCTCCCAGCCTCGCCTCATTAGCTGAAATGTGCCCAAAACCCCTCTAAAACCAGCCAACAGACCCGCTGGTAGACCATGTATGACCATGAAACCAACTTAGGCTGGTTTAGCTGAAAGGCAAAGCTGATCTCCTAGATCAGCCCCTAACAGCTGAAAAAAGCTAAAAAAAACATTCTAAAACCCCTAACCAGTCAACAGACCAGCCTGCGAGACCAACTAAAACCAGCAAACCAGCTCAAGCTGATTTAGCTGATCAGCAAGCTGGTCTACCAGCATCACCAGCTGAAAAGTGCCCCAAACTCCTTAAGCCAACAGACCAGGTTTGGAAACCAGCCAAGACCAGCAAAACCAGTTTTCAGCAGTGATAGCTATATTTTCTTAAATTTGAGTAACATAGATAGGTAAAAGCTCAGTAAAACTATGTTCAATATGACTATTTCACCTAGTATTTGTGTGTTCACTGTATTTTTGTACCAGAGTTTCAAGTTGTTAGCTTAGCAACATGCTAATGACAAACTTTATTGGAATCAACTTTAGTCGAGTCTAGTGTTTTATAGTAAATTATACTTGATAACGTTAGCATTATTACGTTTCTGGTGCACTTCATGTACAGTATGAGCATAAATGAAGTTTCCATTTCGGTTAGAATGCCAATTTATTAAAACAAAAATGTCTTGAGACATTTAAAAGGTCATAAAGAAGAGCATCCTCACACCTGACTGAAAAACATTTTGTTTGCCTTTGCAGACCGGACAGCCATTGAAAACGTCAAAGCTGTGGAGATCTTGCAGGAGAATCTAATCAGAGCTTTGAGGAACCTGATCATGAAGAACCACCCGAACGAAGCGGCCATCTTCACCAAGCTGCTTTTAAAACTCCCTGAACAGCGCACGCTAAATAACATGCACTCCGAGGAGCTGTTAGCCTTCAAAATCCAACCTTAAACCAACACGTGCTTCCTCTACTCTGTCTGGCCATATTGGGTTGTACGTTTTACTCTTGAATGTATTTAACAGGCTTTTTTGACTCTAAAGGCTTAAAGTGTTTAAAAAAAAACACCATTTCTTGTGGATAAAGACTCTTTGACTACTGTATACGGAAACTGTAGTCTTGTTACCTGTGCTGCTAATGCAGGCGTTCAAATGGTTACAAGTATATTAGATATAGATTTATTCATGGAACCACTGTGTTTTCTTGCCAAATCTAAGATCACACACTTTTGTTAACACTAGATAGACTTCATGCTTTTCAAGCAGAGCTTGGAAGATTATGTATTTACATTATGTGCAATAGCTGCTAATGCATGCTATTCATAAGAGCAGCTTCATGTCTTATCCTGTCCATAAGAGTTTGTCATCTTTTAAAGACTGATTATGTGTTGATGTCATTGTTTTCTGAATGTCTTTCTATTGCTAGCAGTGACTAGCAGTCTGTATGACAGGCACGATGCCGTTGCACAAGGTGTTCGGAAGTAGCGATCACAAATCACAGGTTTGCATTCACATTCGCGACCCTGACACCATATGTATGGTGCACTGGCAGTATGGATCTGTCTATCAATTGTAATTTATGAGCGGAGTCACTTTAAATGATAAGAGGATAATGTTTTACATTTGTTGTCACTTTAATATAGACCACATAGATAGAGATGTTATTTGTCTTCCAATATGCATTCGGAAGCATAGTTGACATGAGCAAAGGATGTTTCATGCACAATTTGAAAGAGATGGAATTGTATTTATGGTTATTAAAGATGTATTTGTATTGCATTATTGCCACATGGACAGGTGACATATGTTTGTGTGCTTTATCAGACCATGTTGAAATCCCAGTTTTTTGGGATACACTGCTCTTGGATTTACTCTGTCCTAGATTACTCTATGCATTTGGAAACAGCTTGGCAATATGGACATTTACTCAGCCTGTAATCTAAAGGAAATCAATTCGCTAAGTACTATTCCCTAGTTCAAATTTGGTGTGTCCACGTCTTTGTTTCTACAATAACAGTGCAGTATGTATAGTTGTGTATATCTATTTGAAATCTATCGATAAAGTAAATCATTAAATATGTACTTGCCAATTGTTGTCATGTCTCTTAATTGTTTGTCTTATATTTTTGCTTAATTCATAGCAATGTCTCTTTATTGCACAACCTTTGTTTAACCACTAGACTAGTGAATAAAAAAAAAAAATCTGATGAATTTCAGAATGTCTTGGTTTTTGGTATGTTCCCATTTTTTTTGATTAGTGGCCAAGAAATAATACAGAATCTTACAGTTCCTCTTCATTAACCTGCATACACTTTTGCAGGTAAAGCCTCCAACTTTCCAACTTTCCATGTCAGCAGGAAACCGATGGAGTGCGTACTCCAGGTAGGGAAGGAGGTATTGCCCCAAGTGAAAGAGTTCAAGTACCTCCGGGTTTTGTTTACGAGTGAGGGGACAATGGAGCGGGAGGTTGGCCGGAGAATCGGGGCAGTGGTATTGCACTCGCTCTTGCACCGTTGTCACGAAAAGAGAGCTGAGCCGGAAGGCAAAGCTCTCGATCTAATGGTCAGTTTTCGTTCTTACCCTCACCTATGGTCATGAAGGTTGGGTCATGACCGAAAGAACTTGGTCGAGAGTACAAGCGGCCGAAATGGGCTTCCTCAGAAGGGTGGCGGGCTTCTCCCTTAGAGATGGGGTGAGGAGCTCAGTCATCCGTGAGGAGCTCGGAGAAGAGCCGCTGCTCCTTTGCGTTGAAAGGAGTCAGTTGAGGTGGTTTGGGCATCTGGTAAGGATGCCCCCCTGGGCGCCTCCCTAGGGAGGTGTTTCAGGCACGTCCAGCTGGGAGGAGGCCTCGGGGAAGACCCAGGACTAGGTGGAGAGATTACATCTCCACACTGGCCTGGGAACGCCTCGGGGTCCCCCAGTCAGAGCTGGTTAATGTGGCACTGGATAAGTTTGGGGCCCCCTGCTGGAGCTGCCGCTCCCGTGACCCGACTTCGGATAAGCGGTTGAAGTTGGATGGATGGACAACTTTCCATTTATTTCAAGGATTAAATCAAGTGTGGTCTCAGACTTTTGAATCCCACTATATATCCATTGAAATTTGTTATAGAAAAAATAAATAAATAAAAACTATTTTGCCAACTTGGTTCAAAATATTCTCCCAAAACAAGCCTTATTAACATTAACAATTTTGCTTCTCAAGTAACTATATGTGTGTTAATTAAATATATTGTTGTTTCTGGAAAACAAGACAAATACACAATTTTTTATTTTTTTTTTATTTTATAGCAGTGTACAAATTATCTATTCTAGATTACTTTAAATTATTTTTTTATTTTTTTATTTTTTTTTTTTTGTAAATGATGTTCAGGTTATCGTTGCATGTGTCATGTTGACCCGACAGGTTGAAGGTTGTTGGCAGGCAGACCGCTGCATGACATGAAGACAATCATTGTCACTCATTGACGCACTGCTGGAGCTCTTCAGGGTTTAAGTTCTTCTCATTCCTGATGCTGAATCCAGGTTGCCCCTGCAAATCACAGACATTCAACAACTGGTGTGGAAATTCAACATAAAACATTCTTACATAATATTCTGAAATGTTGAAGATGACAGATTCAGAACTCAGACTGAATTTTACTTACCATCATAGCCGCGGAAAGTAGGGGTGCTGGGGGTGCTGCAGCACCCCCTGTTAAGTGCTGTCAAACCATCGTATTCTGTGATAATCTCGTTAAAGAAAGTAATGATGAAAATGTTAAGGGGTGTTTTAGTTATTTCCGCAGCAGCAGCCAATCCTGGATCATGGACCACCACTCCCTTCTTGCTGATGTCATCCCCACCAGTTCCTGACTGCCTTGAAGGACCTGCTAACACACAGTTTCAACTAAAGAGTCTGTTAAACACTGTTTGGCTCAAAGGACAAGGCAATGAATTCATTTTCCATTGAAATTGACCAAAGTAACCACTAGATGGAGTCTTTGCATTTTTTCCCCCCTTGACTGTTGCCTACAAGTATTGAACTCAAAATTCATGTCATCCAGAGATTTTCACCATTCAGAATAGAATTAAGAATACCACATGAATTCCAATTCAATTCCTAATGGAACGAGTTAGCAAACAGGATGTAGAATTGTAATTTGAACTTGATTTCGAGCACTATATACAGTGTATATAGAGTGCCAAATTGCTCAAAATTAAAACATTAAATAAATATTTAAAAGAATATTCCGGGTTCAAGTTAAGATCAATCGACAGCATTTGTGGAATAATACTGATTATATAAATATTTTAATAAATAATTAAATACAAATTGAAAATGTTAGGAAAACAATCTATAAAAAATTTAATTACTCATTAATTGACTAAATAAATCAGTAAATGCCCCTTAATTTTAGCATTAGTTTGCATTATAGCCATGTCTTTGGTAATCCTGAAAAGGAAAATACGCGAAGCTTGTGCTTATGAACAACCAACCATTTTCCATTTAAGCACAAGCTTAAATGGTCTTTACATTTCCATTTTCAGGGTTACAGTTTTCGGCACGTCACTCAATGAAAGTGGGTGTCACTTAATAATATACAATGCTCGTGCTAAAATGAAAAATCAACCCAAAGAGGATGCTAAAATGAAAATGCTGCAGAAATAGTGAGAAATTTTAATAATTTTTTATTATTATTATTTATTTAGTCATTTAAAAATATATTTATATTTATTTGTAATATTTATTTCATGATATGAAAGGCCTTAATATACAGTATACAGTATGTGAAAGTATATGCTTTATTTTATAATATTTTTGATACAGAATTGTAATTCTAATTTGAATTTCAAGAGGTTTATATAAAATGTAATGAAATTCAATGAAATTCTTAAGTAGAAATGTTTTAATAATTTGTAATAATTTAATAATTTCAATAAAATAATATGTAAAATGATACATACATATTTTTTAAGTAAGAACGACCCATAAACATGTTATCATACACAAAATATATGGGGTGTTTCCAAAAACATTTGATGATATTAATAATAAATGCTTGAAAGATCACCTTTAGATGTTTACATTTAAGAAATTATTGACATACAATATTATTTACATTATTATTGACACATATACATAGACACACACTGGTGGCCAAAAGTTTGGAATAATTAACATATTTTGCTGTTTCAGAAGGAAATTGGTACTTTAATTCACCAAAGTGGCATTCGACTGACTACAGTGTATTACTGATTACTGACATTACTGATGTAAAAACAGCTATTTTAAAAAAGTCATTTTTGATCAAATCTAGACAGCAGCCATCACTCCAACACCTTATCCTCAAGTAATCATGATAAATTGATAATTTGTTACTAGAAAATCACTTGCCATTTATATCAAATACAATTGAAAGCTATTTGTTTCGGTAAATAAAGATTAATATTGTGTTTGTGTTTGTTTTTGAGTTGTCACAGTATGCAATATACTGGCATGTCTTTAGGTCATTATTAGGTCAAAAATGGCAAAAAAAAAAAAAAAAAACGCTTTCTCTAAAAACTCATCAGTCAATCATTGTTTTGAGGAATGAAGGCTTTACAATGCTTGAAATGGCCAAAAAAACAGAAGATTTCATACAACGGTGTAACTATAGTCTTCAAAGTCAAGGACAACTGGCTCTAACAAGGACAGAAAGAGATGTGGAAGGCCAGATGTGCAACTAAACAAGAGGATAAGTACATCAGAGTCTCTAGTTTGAGAAATAGATGCCTCACCTGACCTCTATCTCACCTCAGGCCAATTTAGGCCTGTTTTCGTAAAACTCACTCATCTGTTCTCTCTCTCTCCCCCACAAGGCACATGCACAGAAACACAAAATGTATATGTGAAAATGTTACAAAGAAAACCATGAAAACAAATAATGTAACTAGGCATGTTTGGTATCATTTAAAATGTCTCAGTGCAACTGGTATAATGGTCTATTTCCTATGTTGATAAAACTAATGGTAACAAAGTTATAAGGTATTTGCCAAATGCTGTATAATTCTGGAGGTATGTCCCCCTCCCTGCCTGTATGTTAATGAGGTATGACCCCAGGAATTCCAAACTTAATTCCCTTTGTTTATGGTTTGGGTATTTAAGGAAATGTGACATATTGTTCATGGTTCTCTGTAGTCAGACGATCACACACATTGACGTGTGTAATTTGAATAATGTGAATCTTCCACACAGTTTACTGTGTGTAGTCTACCAGGTAGTTTTTTTATGCTTGGTAAATGTTTAAATGGAATGCAACTTTAATTATTTTTAAATTATATATTATTCATTGATAGTTTTGAGTTTGACTTTTAATTTGAATGGGATTGTTTGAATGTATTAATATTACCTGGTAAAATAAATAGTTACTTTTTGATTCATTCTGAAAGACTGTTTTTTAGTATATTTCTTATTAACTACAAATCTATGGTCAGAGTTGCCTTAATTAAGCTATTCAGAAGAAACCCATTAGTTAAATGGTAAACGAAGAACCTGTAAGGACTTAGCCAAGTAGAATTAAACGGGAAAACTAAGAGTAAGACCGATAATCTGTAAAACAGAACTTAATTGACTGGGGCCAAACGATGAGTCGAGAAGCTATAATAGAACTTAGCCAAATAAGACTAAATGGGAAATGTTTATAACTTACGTATCGCACACAGATGCTCCTGAACTGTACAGACAATTGCTGTAGAGAAGAATGTGACTAAGCGTGATATTTTTACATCCAAATGTGAAGCTAACAGAAGACCCCAACCACACTAGTCTCATCTTTGACACAAATGTAAAACCTTTTTTCTGAAGGATGCAAGATGAGGCACAACTTTTTCCTACATACAAGCTCCCTTTTGCAAAGTTTCATGGCTTTTAGTTCATGTTTGTTAGATTTGAGACCATCTATATGCAATAAAAGTTGGCAAGATGAACTTTGAGCAGACGTACAGATTTAAAATGTATAGCCTGACTCTTACAGTTAGATTTAGGGTTGGAGTTTGGGTGAATAAAATATGTGTTCCTGTTGACTGTATTACATCATTGTAAAGGGGGTTAATGGGAAGGAAGAGGCGAGAACCGGCTTGACGATATAAATAATAGTTTAATGAAGAACTAAACAAAAAGACAAACACATCAGGTGTCGGACAGCTGCCCGTAAATCTCTCTCTCTGTCCCAATGCAGTCTCCAGTTGGCCTTTATCCCTCTATGAGGCTTGATTAACCTGATTAGGGGCAGGGTGTGTAGCCTGATGCCCTGTCATAATAATTTACAACTAAAAATACAACCCGCTTTTTGCACCACTCTATGGACATTTCATCCATACATTCAACAACACTTCCAGCTTCAGCCACTGTGGGCAGTGATTCACAACTGGCAAGCATAGACCGATATTAGCAGCAAAACTTACAACCTATTGTCACCGAATTCATAGTAAGGTCAGTCGAGACAGGTTGTCTTTTACGATTAGTAATAATATCAAGATGTTAATAAATTCCATCAGCTTTTATGGGCGAAAACTAAATTCAAAACCTAAACATTAAGTCAGAAAGTTACCATATTTTGAGAATAACTAACCAATAAGATTGCCAGTAGATCAGCATCCATTTCCATGAATGTACCCAAGTATGTTGGGTTGCTCTCAATTGCAGGCTAGCACCTTGCATGGCAGCTCTGCCACCATTGGTGCATGAGCTACGTTCCTGCAGAGTTTAGATCCAACCCTAATCAAACACACCTGAACCAGCTTATCAAGGACTTTAGGATTACTTGAAATGACAGGCAGGTGTGTTGGTGCTAAACTCTATATAAGTGCGACCATTTTACTATGTTAAAAAAAAAAGTTACCCAGATCGCCCAGCCATACTGCCTAATTCGAGGTGCACAGAGAATGACGGAGTAGTGCTGTGTCTATGTGAAGTCAAGGTGCCTGGACCATCAAAGGAAGCAATGTTCTTCCAACATCCTTTAAAATAAACAGCACATGCATTGGACATATAGCAGAGTCTGAACTAACAGGACCACAAGACCACCAAATGTGTCATGTGAAGCATCAAATTATGTGGGATGAGACAGGCAGCAGATGCTGTTTATCAACCCCCAGAATTTAAGTAAAAGTAAGCATCTTGACATGAATATATGCAGATTCGTTAACCAATACACACACGCAGGGATAGCTCAACTAATGGAACAGAAAAGGAGATGTTTGGCAGAATGCAATGAATTCAATTTCATTATATCTTATTTTCATACAATGAAAGTGAATGATCATTCTGCCTAGCATCTACATTTGTGATCCACAGAAGAATGAAACTCATTGGGGCTTTGGAGTAAATAATAACAGAATTTCAAACTATCAAACTATCACTTTATCTTGTGCATTTATTTGTTCCGACTGGCGGTATCAATACCAGTGCAGTGTCTTCTTCTAGATATAATAAGAGGTGTAACTTATATTTGGGTAGATAGGTATGATAGATATGGGTCTGTAGTTTTATCAGGTTTGCACATGAGGTTAAGTAAATGATGACAGAATATATCATTTTGGTTGAACTATTGGTTTTGTGTTGACAAAACCAATCAATCCAATCAGGCATAAAGGGATAGTTCACCCAAAAATGAAAATTCTCTCATTATTTACTCCGATACCTCAGGTGTATATGACTTCACCAGACCACATAAAAATAAAAATGTCTTAGCTCAAGTGACTGGAGATTTCTCTTTTGAAGCTTCAAAAATCACAGACAGTCAGCATAAACGTCATTGATACGACACCAGCTGTTGAATGAATGTCTTCTAAAGCGACACAATCACTTTTGGTGCCAAAAAGATGAATATTTAAGTACTTTTTTAACTCTAAATCATGCTTCCGGTCAGCAGCGGTATGCACGTGTGATGTAATCGCATTGGCATTTGAAACACGCGAGATCTCACGCACGTGCATCACAGCCAGAAGAGCAGTGCTGTTTACAAGTGAGAAGGAGGAACATTGAACAGAAGATTGGTTTAGATATGTATACATCTGTTTGTATACATGTATATATATATATTTGTGATTATAATTTTAATTTGAAATAATGAGAATGAATTACAATGCTAGAATAACAGCAAAAGTACAACAAAAACTGTCCCCCTCGTAACAATTTTGATAGCAATTTTTTGCATATGTAAGTTTGCATTTTGTTTGCATCTCTACAACACCATTGGAGTTTTGCATTTTAGTTAAACTTTAGCTGTGTCTGCTACAATATAGTTGCACCAGTGTCTTAAACAACCCTATCAAACTCAGACACGCAAACTTACATGTGCACAAATCACAGATGATTAAAAGCTCAATGTGGCCATTGTCAAGGAACTTTTGGAATAAAACCTTTCAGGCAAAATCTTTGACGACCTTCAGAAGCACATAGAAACTGTGGTAAGTACAAGCTACTCAGAGTGGTTTTAATAGTGATTTATTAATTAAGTACAGCAGCAGCCTCAAAAAGTATTTGGAGACTTAATCAACACAAAATATAGAACTAATTGACATTGGAAAATAAATGATGCTCAAACTAACTTCACTTTTCTGAGCCATGTTTGCTTTAAAATTTGACATTTAACCAACTGGAATTTGTTTTCAAATGTTATTTTTAGTTATTCTTTAGTTTAGATGTATGACGTCCGTATACCTCAAGTTTGCAGTGTCCTAGCAGTCTCTAGAATTTATTCCGAATGGTGCCAAAAACAAAAAACATCCAATGAGCGGCAGTTCTGTGGACAGATATGCCTTGTTGATGAGAGAGGTCAACAGAGAATGGCCAGAATGGTTTGAATTGATAAAATCTACGTTAACTCAGATAACCACTCTGTACAATTGTGATGAGAAGAATATAATCTCAGAATGCTTTTCTGAGGTTGGTGCAGTTTCTAAAGTACAGGTATAAAGTATATATATATATATATATATATATATATATATATATATATATATATATATATATATACACACACACACACACACACACAAACACACAAAATAATTCTTATTTGGGGTCAATTTTAAAGTGCCTGTAAGAGTAAGTAAAAATGTGCAGATTACTTTATGCTGAAGTGTATAATTCATGGCAGATCAGTCATAATATATTGATACTTCCAATACTGATGTTGTATCAAGAGGACAGATAATCACCAAAAAAACATTTGGCTTTTAAACAAAATGTTAAATGGCTAAAATTACAACATTTTTAGAAATCGCAACAACAAAAAAATCTGTTTAAAGGGGCGATTTGTGCTCCATTCAAACGCATCCGAATGCAGCAGAGCGTAAACGCAAGCTCTTGTGAAGAAATTTCAAACTACGCTGCACATCAAAGTTCAAGCTTGGTGAACTCTGAACTGTGAATTTGTACGGCAAGAGGACGCGTGGCCAATAGGAGACTGAAACGCCACACGCTGACCTCTTGGCTCAATTCAAATTATACTTATTTCAAAGCTGCGAGATTTATTGCTGCAGGAAAGTGAGCAGACAATATAGTTTACAATTTGTAATATAATATTATTTGTTTTTTGTGATCTATAATTTACATACAGTATCCTGGTCCGTTGCGTTGTACGAAAACGTAAATTGCGTTGTGACCGCCCCTTGATAGAGGCATCGGTATTGGTATTGATATCAGCAATATTGGCCTTAAAAGTACTTGGTATCGTATTGAAAAGAAACTTAAATGAATATTCCGGGTTCAATACAAGTTAAACTCAATCAACAGCATTTGTGGAATAATATTGATTACCAGAAAAATTTATTTTGGCTTGCTCCTCCTTAAAAAAAAAAAAGAAAAAGTGCCTCACTGGGTTCCAGTGAGGCACTTAAAATGGACGTGAATGGGGGAAATCCATAAACATTAAAATACTCACTGTTTCAAAAGTATAGCCACAATACATAAACAATATGTGTGTTAACATGAATTTAGTGCATTAAAATAACTTGCTAACCTGTTCTGTGGAAAGTTACAGCCAATATTACAACTTCGTTGTCATGACGATGTAATATCAATGAACCCTAAAACCTTAAAAGGACTGTAAAAATGACGATTTAAGAAACTTTATAGCTCAAATAATACATGAGCTTTGACAGAAGAATTAATGTTCGTGCTTTTATAAAAATATATTAGCTTAAGTGCTATAATTGCAAAAATCTGTAACGCCTCTAAACGGAATTGCAAAAATTAACGTTGTTTTCAAACAGCTTTTTGAACACTCCCCATATCTTCCGCTGATCAAACGAACAGATAGTCCCGCCCCACACTCACGCCATTGGTTAAGTCAATGTTGTTGTGTAGGGCTGGACGGGTCTTTCAAAACAAACAGGAATTTTTATAGCGCAACAGAGATGGTGTTTACAGTTTTCGAGAAAATTATATTTATAAAAACATTCTTTTACACATTAAGTAAAGGCGATTAAAAACATACACATCATATTCTGAAATGCATAACATATGATCATGCGTTTGTTTCGTACTTTGTTGTAAAACGTAATTTGGAGTCTAGGCAGAGTCGTCGGGAATTCGTCAATATGTAATAATGTAATGTGTTCAAGACAGACAGTTGTGAAATATGAACGGTACCACAATCCTATGAAAGTTGTGTATTGTGCAGGAGGCATAACATGCTAGAAAACTCAACATTGGCGACACGTCGGCGATTCTCTCAGATTGCGTCTTTGAAAATTCATCCATTGCGTTCGTCTGATTTGCCAATGATTTCGGGCTTTTGTCGGCGAGCTCAACAAAACTGTCAGCGATAACTGTCGGCATAAGAGAGGCTATCCCAAAACTCTGCTCAGACCCACTTATTCCATACACAGAGCTCTTGCACCCCACGCCGAATCCCCATTGGCTGATCTCCTGCGTCATCAGTGCATAAGCAAGACCTGGGTCACTAATAGGGCAGTGCTGCTAATGTCTTACTTATAGTTGCTTCTGCATACTAAGCTGGGATAGAAGAAAGTTTTTTAACGTAGAAAAAGTTGCACACTTCTACTTCAAAGTCTTGAGACACATAAGTTGCCTGATAAATTTAAACCTCATTTTCATTTTTGCAGAGTTGTCACAATGATAATCCACTGGGTCATTCTGTCCATCTACATCTTCACATTTTTGATTGGCCTCCCAGCCAATATACTGGCCATGTGCACGTTTATCAAGAAACTTGGCGATGACCCCGGCTCGAACGACATCCTCCTCTTCAACTTGACGGCTTCAGATCTGGTCTTCCTGATTTTTCTCCCCTTCAAGATGTATGAAGCGGCAGCTGGCATGAAGTGGTACTCATCCCAAACATTGTGCTCCATTGCTTCCTACGTCTTTTTCACCACAATTTACACCAGCTCTCTGTTACTCATGGCTATCGCCGTGGATCGCTACTTAGGACTTGCATTTCCTTTAAAATACAGACAATTGCGCAGGCCATTGTACGCCACGGCAGGTTGCATCTTTATTTGGCTGGTTTGTGGCGCGCACTGCAGCATCGTGTTCGTCATCGTCCACATGCCTGGATCGAACAGCACCGCTCCAAAAGACGTGTGCTATGAGGACTTCAACGAGGAACAGAAGAGGATTTTGTTGTCAATGCGGCTTGAATTTTTTGTCGTTCTGTATGTGGTGCCGCTCTTCGTTTGCATTTTTTGTTATGTGAACTGTATCTACATCCTGTATACCAGGCCTCAAATCACTAAGGAGAAAAAACAAAGGGCCATCGGCATGGCGTTGAGCACGTTGAGTATCTTTCTACTGTGTTTTCTACCGTACAACACCTCCCATCTGGTGGGTTACAGTAAACACAATAGCCCGAGGTGGAGATACTGTACGCTTTTGCTGAGCACTCTAAACACCTGTTTGGATCCATTCATTTTCTACTTCTCTTCGTCAACTTTTCGAGATAACGTTAAGATTTCTTTCTTAAAGATGTTCTGTAATAGACACAAGAAAGCTAAAACTGTGCAGATGGAAATGAAATGTGAAAGTCCCAGGAAATGATCAACATATAAAATTGTCTTACCAGTGGATTCCCATGTAATAAGTGCACTTTGTAATATAAATACTGTAAACAGTCATCAATTATCATGCAATTATTAAGGCGCTTTGAAGCCAATATTCCGGACCAATCTCACTGAATTTATGTGACTATTGAAAAATAATATGGTTCATTACACATATAAAGGCCATTCTGAGTTGAATTGTCCACTTCAGCACAACAGAAAAGGTTTTTAGAAGAATATTTCAGCTCTGTAGGTCCATACAATGCAAGTGAATCAAACCTTTGTAGCTCCAAAAATGTGATAGGTGTGAGTGAGAAACAGAACAATATTTATTTAGTCTTTTTATACTCTAAATCTCCACTTTAACTTTCACTTTCAGATGTGAAAGCAAAACTAAACAGGCACATGTGGCGCACATGTGACTTTCAGATGTAAAAATTAAAGTGAAAGTGGAGAATGAGAGTAAAATATGGACTTACACTCACACCTATCATATCATATCTGAAGACATGTATTAAACCACTGGAGTCCATTTTTTATTTGCGTTATGTGATTTTTGGAGCTACACATGCCTGATCACCATTCACTTGCATTGTATGGACCTACAGAGCTGAAATATTCTTCTAAAAATCATTGTTTGTGTTCTGCTGAAGGAACAAAGTCATACAGATCTGGGATGGCATGAGGGCAAAAAAATTAGAGAATTTTCATTTTTGGGTGAACTATCCCTTTAAGGTTAATCCTCTGATGGGTTTTAAATCAACAAAACTTACCTCCCTTCCCTTAACCTTAAAGCTAAACCGTACTGATAGTGCCATAATAAGCACATGTGAGACGAAATACACAATTGCTAAAGCAATCACATCATTTTGTGGTGCATCTATGACAATTTCAGCTCACATGTTGACTTGCGTGCTCTTCAGGACCTGTGCATCGCAAGTGCAATGCTCTATCAGTTGAGCTACTAAGCAATTTGTGCTAAATCAACCTTGTAAATGCTGTTGGTTTTGTAATGCAAACATTAAAATGTGTCCTTTTAGTCATGTCATGTGCTAGAGTAAAATGTTTTTCATTTTGGTTCGTTCTGAGCAGAAACAGTTTTTTGTTCCACTTCAGAAGATCCACAGCCTCCTTTCCAAATGATAACTGGTTAGAATGAATAAAATAACTCTGTAAGTAAGTACTCTGTGCGAAGAGTGGGTGATATACTAGTTGCAGTGTTTCCAGATCTCACATGAGAAACAAGGCACCTATTTTTGGAAAAACAAGCTCAAAATTAGAGACTTGCCTCACCCAAAAGAAGCAAAAAATGTATTTTCAGGCTAAAAATCACAACAAGCATAGTATAGAGTTGCATATATAAAGTAATGTATTTTCAATAAATTTATTCTTGAAGGGTTTGTTCACCCAAAAATGAACATTATCCCATAATATACTCACCCTCAAGTGTATATGACTTTCTTCTTTCAGCCAAACACAATCAGTGTTATATTAAAAAAAAACCTGGTTCTTCCACGCTTTATAATGGGAGTGAATGGTACCTTAGATTTTTAAGCCCAAAAAAGTGCATCCATCCATCAACAATGTAATCCATACGGCTCCAGGGGTTAATAAATTCCTTCTGAAGGGAAGCCATGCATTTTGGTAAAACAAAAATATCCATATTTATAACTTTATAAACTATAATCACTGCTTTCCGGTAATGGCCATCCGTGCATTCACGAGAGAGTCGAGTTCCGGCGTATGACGTAGGCGTAGCGTAAACTCTGGTGAGAAGCGACGACGCGGAGGTGCAGAGGATTGAGCAAAACAAAATGCTGGTCATGATTTTTAACCCTCTGGGGTTGTAAAGCGCGTCCTGCTGGATATTTTCGTCATTACAGCGGAAACAACTTAAAATACATTTTTGGGTATACAGATAAGTGTAAGACATCATTAGAGACTATAAAAGGTCTACTTTTATTTGTGTACACTCATAATAACAATGAAACATTGTGCTTTTGGAAAATAAAGAAAATAAAAAGGGTGAGCTGTCAGCAGTCTCTGTGTTCATGAGCATATTTCAGAAACACATCACAAAAATGAACTGAAACTCTGCGAATACTTGTCACACAAACATGAAACATATGTCTAAAGAAAGATTAAAATGTCTACTTTTAAATAAAACTATTCAAATTTAAAACAAATATTCTCCTGCAATGCAATCTGTTTGAAACAAAGCGATGTACAGTTTTTCCTGGTCTATCTAATTATCTGTAATGTGATCCCACCCACCAGTAGATTGCGCCATTCATATGCTAATGTGCTGAGACGATCAACGCAAATGTACACGCCCCCGTTATAATGTAAACAAAATTTCGTTTTGTATCATTTGTAACGATACACAAGTGAGGAAACTCCTGGATAGTAAGGTAGAGGTAACATTTTCCTCAGAAGAAGAGCGGGACTCCGATGAACGTTTGTATTTTGAAGAGAGACTTGATCCAGCCGAGGATACAATTTCAGACGAGTAAGTCATTTAGTTTTCATTAGTTGACATGCTATTTATATAAACATGTACATATTTTACTAGTGGGACTGTTTCCAGACTTGCCAGCCAGGATTCAGAGTATTGACATTTGAAATATGTCCTTATAAGCAAGTTTGTGTTACATTTAAATGCTGTTTCAGCTAAAGCAGGTATTTAAATTGTATGCTGTATGATATAAATATGATATATAACGTGATATAAAATAATGTGAATGTTTAGATTATATTTCATCTAGTGTTTATAATGCCTCATTATCATCAAAGCTTGTGCTTGCAAATATGTGTTCAGGTGTAAATGAGTAAAATGCACTTTAAATATGCCCATATTAGGAAATCAGCATCTTATAATGATTTCTAAAGGATCATGTGACACTGAAGACTGCCGTAATGATGCTGAAAATTCAGCTTTGATCACAAATTGCATTTCACAATATACTCAAATAGAAAACTGTTCTTTTAAATTGTAAAAATATCACTGTTTTTACTGTATTTTGATCAAATAAATGCATTCTTGGTGAGCTGAAGAGACTTCTTCTATAACTTTTATATGGTAGTGTAGGTATAAAATTAAGTAAAGTCTTTATGTAAAGAAAATATATAGTCAGATTACTTCTTTTAACTTAAAACTTGATTTTGATCAATAAGTCTCCTCACATTCATTCTCTATCCCTGATTGATAGGCCCAGGGGAGGGGTCATTTGTCTTCTCAGGTGTGAATTACCTCAATATTCATGATCATTCACGCCTCCTCGCATATGACATTTCAACACTAAAAGTGTCTTACAAAAGTTAAATTACTATATTGTTTTGTATGAATGAGTGATCAGGATGGTTTCAAAAACTCTAGGCTACGTGATCCAGTTCTCAAAAGCCTTGTGGACAAATGTTTAGTATGTGTTATATGGCCTTATTTCAGTGACTTAAAATTTTAGTTTTTTCAAAAACCATGAATAAACGTTATTTTCTCAAAAATACAAACCTGTACACACATGTTGCTCACATATTATTGTAGCTCTGTTTGTGCTGAATACAGTGTTATCAGACTTTAGCCATTAATGTGTTTTTAAGCAACTGAAAAAAGCACAAATGTCAAGGCATGTCAAATCTTCTCCAAGGCCCAAAACACCCTTAGACCCCAGAGGGTTAAAGAAAGATGTTGCAGGATTTTGATATAAGAGAAGAGGAGATTGAGTTTTTTTTTTTTTTTTTTGATTGAGGCTGCAGCGGCACAAACAAAATAACCTGGTTGACGGACAGTATGGGAGACGTGGTGGTGCTCATGTAGGAAATGCGAGGTAATGCCAACAGAGGCTGGGAGTGTTTGCTGCCTTGAATGGACGATTGGAATGACTGGATAGATGCACGAACGCACCATTTTAAGACTAATACAAATCTACAGTATAGCTAAAACAAACCATGTTCTGCTGAAAGGAGAGAAGCCACATTTTTCAGGCAGATTGAGGTGGTGAAATTCCCAAAATTTACTGTGATAAACACTTTTGTTTTTGGTTTCGTGAAAAAATTATCAGAACAAAATTATCTGGTTATTAACCGGTTACCTGCATTTAAAAATAACTGTTTCACTCCGCCTGTTTCATTAGCACCTCTAAATCTGAGGCCATGGTTCTCAGCAGGAAACCGATGGAGTGTGTACTCCGGGTAGGGAAGGAGGTATTGCCCCAAATGAAGGAGTTCAAGTACATCGGGGTCTTGTTCACGAGTGAGGGGACAATGGAGCGGGAGGTTGGCCGGAGAATCGGGGCAGTGGGGGCGGTTTTGCATTCGCTCTATCGCACCGTTGTCATGAAAAGAGAGCTGAGCCGGAAGGCAAAGCTCTCGATCTACCAGTCAATTTTTGTTCCTACCCTCACCTATGGTCATGAAGGCTGGGTCATGACCGAAAGAACTAGGTCGCGAGTACAAGCGGCCGAAATGGGATTCCTCAGAAGGGTGGCGGGCTTCTCCCTTAGAGATAGGGTGAGGAGCTCAGTCATCCGTGAGGAGCTCGGAGTAGAGCCGCTGCTCCTTTGCATCGAAAGGAGCCAGTTGAGGTGGTTTGGGCATCTGGTAAGGATGCCCCCTGGGCGCCTCCCTAGGGAGGTGTTTCAGGCACGTCCAGCTGGGAGGAGGCCTCGGGGAAGACCCAGGACTAGGTGGAGAGATTACATCTCCACACTGGCCTGGGAACGCCTCGGGGTCCCCCAGTCAGAGCTGGTTAATGTGGCTCGGGATAGGGAAGTTTGGGGCCCCCTGCTGGAGCTGCTGCCCCCGCGACCCGACTTCGGATAAGCGGTTGAAGATGGATGGATGGATGGATGTTTCACTCCGGAACAATTGAAAGGGATTTTGTTCCCATTTTCGGTTACGTTCTGTATAAATTTGGTCAGATTTTGTTCCTTGAACCATTTTCAGTCTGTGTTTTAGATGTCATAAGATAGCATTGTGTGAGGATCAGGGTGAAAAGTAGTGTTTATGAACTGATAATCTACCGTTTTACTCATGATTTGTGTAAAAGCGATTAAAAGTTGCTGTTGTAGCGCCTCTAGTGGTCATTTCACCAGGAAACTGCCTCGACACGTGCAATGAGCCACACACAGCTTGTCTCGACAAACTTTCCTTTTCTAGGTATTTCTGTTACAAATAAAAGTTTATTTCATGTCATATAGTAAATAAACAGAATAACATCACATGGCAAGAGAACAGTCTTTCATTTTATTGGAGATTTTTGTCACTTTGTGGATGAAATATGATATGAGTTTTTATTATGGATTGGGGATAAATTTGCACTTCATTTTAAATTATTATTTCATATTATATTGGTGTGGGTTTCAGACAGAGGCTAAACAAATGCTGCTAAAAGATACAGAAAAACCTGCAGCATCTTTGTCTTCAACGTTTACTGTTACTTTTAAATTATGAACCGGGGGGGGTGTATTATAGACAACTTCCTATCATAAGTCTTTAAGTACCTGATCAGTTAATTTAGGATTTTTCACAAATACATATTACAGAAGCAAATCTTAACTTGATTTAGTGAACCCCCCTGATATCAAGACATCCAGACAGATACAATGAATGTTTAGGCACTTCAGTGTTTGCGTCTTTTTCATTTTAGCGAGGGCCGGCCACTCTTCGGCATTCATGCATCCTGTAGGCACACATGTAAAATATACCTGCAAAAACAAACATATTTCATAAGATCAACAGTTCTTAACATCAAACGTTCATAAAAGTCTCTTTAGGCATCTGTACACTGCATAAGCCAGCACACATCTGAAATGGCATATTTAGGGGCAGTTCAGACTGGACGCGTTCTTGCCCTAAAAAAAAAAAGCTAGACACAATGCGACAAACAGAACAAATTTTTTACATTAACAACACGGCATCTAAAAAAAAATACCACTCCTGCGCAAGACACTGAAAAAAGTGAGACATGGTGCAATTGAAAAAGATCATCTAGAGCATGTTTACATAGATAAACAATTGAAAAACAGCACAGATGGATGCAAAAAATGCTTTCGCTGTGTATTGCGACACAGGAGCGGCATTAATGTACATTAACTCTGGAATCATTTATGCAGTAAGCAATGCATTGCATTCTCAAATGTTACATTATTACTGTTACTTACATAAAACCAAAGCCAATGTATCATAGCAGGCATATCTTAGCACAGCTTTTATGCACCATTGCATCTTGGCACCAAACCTTGGAGCAAAAAGACGTTTTGTGAAATGTTTTTTAAAGTTGAACTACTTTTAACTTAACACATTGTTTTAACTTCAGAAGTGCGGCACATTTTATACACTGTGTTAAGTTTAACAGAACTTTTTTAGTGGTCTTAAGATATATTTCAAAGTTGAACCTGACACACCATTGTAAAAACGCGGAGTTCATAACGTGAGATGCTGAAAAACAATATAACGGACATGCACAAACATAAGAACCGATCCTGTGTGAACAGCCCCTAACTCCGCAGTGTAAATACACTTTTTAAAAACATGTTTTATGTATCTTTACCGACCTGCAAAAAAGGTCATGAGTAAGGCGACCCAGCCCAGTATGTAGGACCAGGAGAAACGCCAATTGCCGAAGCGTTTTCCTAGGAAGTTCACCGTCACGCCGGTGTAGATCGCCATGGCAAGCAGTACAAAGAGCGCTGGAGAAGAAACAAACGAGAGGCAATAATGTGGCAAGAGATGTGCTTTTTGTAACAGCCAAGTGTAAGTGTTTGTAAGCGTGGATGTTTTTCTCAATAGGTTGCTTAAGGAGAAAGACTTACTGGAAACAAAAAACATGATCCCTGCAGCAAAGGAACGGTTGAACCGCTCAAAGGCGGAGAAGTGCGCGAAGGACAGGATGCCTGCGATGATTCCCGCAAAACACGACATTGCAGAGAGGATCATGAAGGCACGCGTTGCATTCCAATAAGCTGGAAAGAAAGAAAGAAACAAAGAAAGAAAGAAAGTCAGTCTTCACGCCTATTGGAAGTTGCCACATCACATCACTACTCATTTGCATGAGATGTCGACTGATATATTGGTTTTGCTGATTTGTCAGTGCCAATAGCTTCTTTTGGAACTATTGATTATCAGCAGAAATGAATGCTGATATAAACTATTTGAAAGTTGTTTTTAATTAAAAAAAAATAAAAATCACCAAATTTCTTGAATATTTGTTGATATTTCAATGTTGATTCAATAAAAAATGATGTACAATCAATATCAGAATCTAACATTGATTCAATAACTTAATATTGATTTTTCATTGAAATCTCAATTTTGTTTCAACATTAATTGAGGGTGCAAAAGTGATTCAACATCAGATTGTGACGTTAATTCAATGCCATTATTGTGGACGTATCAATGTTGACTTAACATTCCTTCAATACTTCTTTGCTCTCTGGGTAGAGAAAAGGGAGAAAAAATTGTTTTAAATAATACAGGAATACCAGACATTTATGACAATTGATCGCTGAAGTAATTGATGAATTACTGCTCATACAGTATTTATTAGCATATATGACAATGTTCACTTCATTGGAGATCATGCTTATACTTTGTTTATACTGTAATACATTGTAGATGATTTCAAGAGTGCTTATTTTGGGTCCCTTAACAGTTTGGGAGAGCAGGTGGGACATTTAAAAATAAGAGTCCCCAGAGTTTTTTGGTCTAGTTGATGGTTAAAAGTCCAGTGTAATACACCGAATCGTACTGTTTTTCTGATTTTTATTTGGATTCGTACAATAAACTGTGATTGTGTGATTTAATTTACTACTTACATTCAGTAAATCAATATTTTTGTCTGATTAATCGCCTTTTACCAACACCTTAGTAATCGCAAAACCCTATAGCAGTCACCCTCTGATTGACATAAAGCTGGTTTATCTTATCTTTAAGGCTAAATAAGACTCTAGAATGGGATAAAGCACTACTGAATTGTCATATGCAAACATAATGAAGTCACAGACAACAACTACGCCACATACTTACCAATACTGTCTGTCTGCGTGTAGCATTTGCCAGACATACAGTATCTCCACAAGCCCTGGTGAGCGAAGCTGCCAGACAGTCTGTACTGCATCCAGTAGTCCGTCGCCGTGGAGACCACCAACAGGATGTTGCCCACGAAGGCACAGAAAAGACCCCCTCCCATAAAGCTGTACATCCTGAGAGGCACTTTAGTGGTGGCAAAGCTTAACACACTACACAGATTAGACACATTTCAGTGAGTTAGTCACATCTGTAGGAATTATTTAGGTCCCGCTTCATATTAGGTGTCTTTAACTACTATGTACTAACATTAAAATATATACATTACAGTGTATTTAATGTGTAACTACAGTACATGTTTTACTGAAAGATTTACATTAGCTGCTACTGAGGTTGAGGTAAGGGGTAGGTTTAGGAGTAGGGTTAGGGATTATGTTAATGAGATCCCCGTCCTGAGAGAACGAGGGAGGAACGTGGCAGGACGGAGGGCGGGGCCGGGTCATGATTCCGCAATCAGGCTAATCAAGCCTCAGAGAGGGATAAAGTCCGACTGGAAGCTGCGGTGCGAGAGAGAGAGAGATGTATGGACAGCTTTGTCTTTTTGTTTAAGTTGCTTATTAAACTATTATTTATATTGTCAAGTCGTTTCTCGCCTCCTCCTTTCCCTTATACCCCTTTCCAATTTGCATACTTAATTTTTTTAATAATTAGTTTTATTTCTTACATTTACCTGCATGCTGAATTGTGAATTTGACTTATCCTCGTTGTACATATATTTAACAATTTATATACAATTTTACACTGCACAGTGACTACGTGATTGATTCTCATACGGAGCCGTCAGAAAACAAGTGCGTGTAATGACAACGTCAATGCGGCTCTAATGCTGCATTTCATTTACACAGAACCAAAGCCGAAAACCTTAACATACCTTAAACTTTAACCATGCAATCACTGGCATTTCCATCAAGAAATGTAAATCTGGTGTGTATTTATAGATCACTGTTTGTTCAATTTTTCACATAGCCAAATTGACATCACAGGTTGTACGTGCGAATGCAGCATTCTTTGTTTTTAAAGTACACATCAGAGTTTACACAAGCAAAAAGTGTAATCCACCTCAGAGCAGGATGTGACTCAGACATAATTTTTTAATGCAATGCAAAACTGCAATATGTTAACAAGAGAGCTGCACTGTCTATTGTACTGTACCAATGCAAAATAATGCACATGGGGCAACATAACAATCAGTTCACAGTAACCACGGTTGGCAAGCTTCAAAAAGACCAAAATTTGTTGTAGTTCTTCTATGCCGATTCGCTCAAATCTTATCCATTTTACATATTCAATAGGGTGCATCATGTTTGGTTAATACACATGCAAGAACCGATAGCATTTGGTGTCAATAATGTCAAAACCCTTGTTCAATATCATGAAACTTTTAGAGTAACATGAAGTATACAAAAGTTCCAAAAATGCATTTAAACAGTTATAATGCCCGACCAGGGACCGAAATATACTAGACCACTGCTACAAAACTTTAAAGGATGCATATCGCTCTGTCCCTAGGGGCAGCTTTGAGACTCTCAGATCACTGTCTGGTTCATCTTCTTCGAACCTATGGGCAGAAATTTAAATCAGCTAAACCTGTAGCAAGGACTGTAAAGATGGGGAAGGCTCAATGAAGCAGAGCTGGAACTACAAGCCTGCTTTGACTGCCCTCATTGGAGTGTTTTTGAAGCTGCAGACATCAACCTGGACGAGCTTACAGCTACTGTCACATCATATTCCAGTTTCTGTGAAGATATGTGCATTCCTACTAGGACTTGTTTAACGTTCAACAGCGACAAACAATGGTTTTCTGGAAATCTCAGACAGCTTTGTCATGCCAAAGAGGATACTCAGAGAAGTGGGGATAAAATCTTGTATAATCAGGCAATAACACAATAACTAAGGAAATTAAAGTGGCTAAAGGAAGCTACTCTTAACAGCAGTTTTCAGCTAATGACCCTGCATCAGTGTGGAGAGGCCTGAAAGACATTACTATCTTCAAGACACCACTGTAGGGATCCAACAACGGGCTGACGACTTGAATGTGTTTTATTGTAGATTTGAAAAGCCCAGTCACCCACCCCACAATTGCGCTGACCTTCACTTCATACAAACACCTCCTGAACCCCCCCCCCACCCCCTTCCTGCTACTCAACCTGTGAAGTGGAGATATGCCGGGTCTTCCAGAAAAAAAAAGACAAGGAAAGCACAGGCCCAGATGGTGTTTCACTTGTCTAAAACCGTGTGCTGACCAGTTGGCCCCCATCTTCTTACAGATCTTCAACAGATCACTGGAGCAGTCTGCTGCTTCAAATGCTCCACTATCATCCCTGTCCCAAAGAAACTCAAGATCAAAGGACTTGATGACGATCTGTGGTCATGAAGTCATTTGAAAGAAAGGTGTTGACCCACATGAAGGACATCACTGGACCTTTTCTAGATCCCCTTCCATTTGCTTATAGAGAAAACAGGTCTGTGGATGATGCAGCCAACACGGGATTGCATCATATCCTGCAACATCTGGACAAACCAGGGACATATGTAAGGATCCTTTTTGTGGACATCAGTTCGGCTTCAACACCATCATCCCAGCTCTCCTATGGAATAACCAAGCTCCATGCCTTTCTGTCAGTAGATCAACAGCTTTCTGACAGACAGGCAGCAGCTAGTGAGACTGGGGATTTTCACTTCCAGCACATGTACGATCAGCACTGGTGCCCCCCAGGGATGTGTGCCCTACCCAGTACTCTTCTCCCTGTATACCAACGACTGCACCGCCAAGGACCCCTCTGTGAAACTACTGAAGTTTCCAGATGACACTACTGTCATCAACCTCATCCAAGATGATGATAACTCTACATATAGAAGGGAGGTTGAATGGCTGGCTCACTGGTGCAGTCATAACCACCTGGAGCACAACATGCTCAAAACAGTAGAGATGATTGTGAACTTTAGGAGGAACACCCCAACACTGACCCACTCACCATTCTAAACAGCACTGTGGCAGCAGTGGTGTCATTCAGGTTCCTGAGCACTACCATCTCACAGGACCTCAAGTGGGAGACGCACATTGACTCCATTGTGGAAAAAGGCCCAGCAGAGGTTGTATTTCCTTCTCCAGTTGAGGAAGTTCAACCTGCCACAGGCGCTGCTGATCCAGTTCTACTCATCCGTCTGTCCTCTGCACTTCAGTAACTGTCTGGTTTGGTTCAGCTATTTAATCGGACATCAGAAGACTACAAAGGACAGTTCGGACTACCGAGCGGATTATCGGTTGCCCCTTGCCCTCCCTTCAAGAACTATACACTTCCAGAGTGAGGAAAAGGGCTGGTAAAATGACTCGACCCCACTCACCCAGCCCACTAACTTTTTGAACTATTGTCTTCTGGCCGACGCTACAGAGCACTGAGCACCAGAACCGTCAGGCACAAGAACGGTTTCTCCCTCAGGCTATCCACCTCATGAACAGTTAAAACTATGCTATAATTACATGCAATACACAGCCAAGTCAATAATAATATTTAACATACAGTATCCTACCACTTCTGCATTACATTCGCATACTATACATACTATGTTTTTTTTGTATTATTGTGTATTTCTATATATATACACTCACATTTCTATTCACTTTTTTTATTCTATTTTTCTTTTATTATCTCTGTCTTGTTGCTGTATTGTTTGTTCACTGGAAGCTTCTGTCACCAAGTCAAATATATTGTATTTGGAAGCATACATGACTATAAAGCTCATTCTGATTCTGATTATTTTGCAATTACAGGCACAACATATGAATTCTCCTGATCCATAGGTTAAATCACGGACAAAACATTCCCAAATGTCATAGTAAATGTGTACACAATTTGGATCCCAAAAATCTGAGACCACAGATTAAATTTGAAAACAAAGAAAAGTCATGAAGTAAAATAAAGAAATATTTTAGATTCTGCACTATATATGGAACAAATGTAAAATAAAACTTTAAGTCAAGACTAAATACTAACTAATACTTTTAAGAAGGTATAAAGTAAAAAAGTTTTAAGACAATTATATCCGTATATCAATCAAGTTTGAATAAGTTTAGACATGGTTTGTTCAGATTTGATGCTGTTAACACTATTTCACGAAACAAACACAATTATCTTGAACTCCAATTTTTCAGTGACTGCTTGGCAAAGGTGTTTGAATGATGCTTACCTGAGGTCTTCAGGATTAATAAACCTGCTTGAGTATTGACCACCCCAAATGGAAAGAGAGTAAGATAGACTGGGAGCCCACTGCGTGCGCAACCTCAAAAAGGATCCGTTTAGCCAAATTCAAAATAATGATCCCCTCCGCTTTTCTGTTGATGGTGGCAAAATCCTTTAAAATGCCACACAGAACAAATGCACTTGAGCTTGCCGGTGACTGGGGCACGTGACTGCTGCTCACCGGGTCCACGAACAGGGTTTGGAGGGGGGAAGTGGGCCATAGACTCTTTTTTTTTTGTTGTTGTATTGGGCGTTCTGGAACTGTGGATGTGCAGATGCTTGCAGTACTGCTGCAGTCAATACAACATGCTGAAGCGCACACTTTCTTTCAGCTGTGATGTGAGCGAGGCCAGAGTGTGACACACTATTAGTGGACACATGACCACCACACACACACACACACACACTTTCTCTACCAGAGGTCATACACACATGAATGATGATGTAGCTTATGCACATGTTTCATTAACATGACTGCTGTTGTGAGGAGCAGATGTAAAATGTTATGCAAGATTAAACAAAATTATTAGCATTGTGTATTATATTTGTCTCAAAGGAAAAACTATTGGAAGAAAAAGGCTTATTTTTACAAGGAAGGAAGGAAGGAAAGAAAAAAGAATATGAGGTGGAAGAAAGATTAAAGGGAAAAAGACAAAGTTAAGAAGGCAATGAGTTGAGAAAGAAGGAAAATAAGAAGGAAAGAAGGCTGGAAGAAAGGAAAATACATTTACAATGAAGGCAAGAAGAAAGAAAGGAAGTTTAGAAGGAAGTATGGAAGGAAGGGGGTTAAGAAGGAAGGAGGGAAGTCCTCGAAGTCCTCGTGGTTGCATAGTGATTTGCCTCAATCCGGGTGGTGGAGGACGAATCTCAGTTGCCTCCGCGTCTGAGACCGTCAATCCGCGCATCTTATCGCGTGACTAGTTGAGTGTGTTACCATGGAGATGTAGCACGTGTGGAGGTCCACGCTATTCTCTGCGGCATCCACGCAAAACTCACCACACACCCCACCGAGGGCGAGAACCACATTATAGCGACCACGAGGAGGTTACCCCACGTGACACGCACCACGTTTACTACAGTAAAGACACCCAGCACAACGAGGATGAGAATACCGCAGGGGATTCCAGCAGCAATACCAGCAATAACAGCTCCAATGAGTCAATGAGATTTATTGTGAGGTTCTTCCCAGTGATGAAATAATGAGATCCATTTAGGAATAGGATCCCATTAAAGAAGCATGCATGTGTTTCATATCAGCTCGAGCTTTGAATCAATTTTATTTAAACAAGAGCTCTCTTCCTCTCGGCTTGCTTTGGAATATTTATCATTTAAGCAAGACAATTACCGACACGCCAATCAAAGCAAGTGGGTGTTATCAGCACTAACATGACATGCCGATAACCATAACAATAAAAATGAAAAGACACGACGCTCATGCGTAAATGGAAAATTAACCCTAAAAAGAAAATGGAGTAGTGCTAGAAGTGCTACAATGAAATACAAGGGACATTTATTTATTTCATGATTTATTCATTTTTAATATATTTTTTTACAGTTTCATTAATGATATATTTAAATATGTATTTACTAATTTAATTTAGCAAGTTACTAATTCACTATATGTATTTAATTAGTTATTTAATCGTTTAAATATGTCATTATTTATTTAATGATGCATTTAACTTATTCACAATGCATTTCATTATTTATTTAAATATATATTTAATGATTCAATTTGGAGTAATTTGGCCCTCCATACTCCATAGTTTATATTGTACACTTGCAAATTTACATCTTGTAGTTGGAATCTGCCATTAGTGCCACCAAACAGATTATTATTATCATTTTTATTGCATATTACATGAACAGTGAACAATTAGCACCACCTTGTGAAAGTGCACACACACACACACACACACACACACACACACACATGCACGCACGCACACGCACACACACATACACGCACGCACGCACACACACGCACACACACATACACGCACGCACACACACATACATACAAACACACACACACACACACACACATACAAACGCACACACACACACGCATTCACGCACGCACACACACACACACACACATACACGCACGCACGCACACACACACACACATACACACACACACACACGCGCACGCACACACACACATACACACACACACGCACACACGCATGCACGCACACACACACACACACGCATACACACACACACATACACATACAAACACACACACAAACACATACATGTTCTGTGGAATCCTAAGACTCCTTTGAAAGCCCCTTATATGACTGTTTTCAAACAAGTTTCCCAAACACTCCCCCATGCCATTGGTCTGTGAAACTCACCTAAAACAAGGTAAAAGAGGTAAAATGTAGCACTGACTCTTCCCTCTCGATCTTAGTCATTTACATGGTATATGTGCCATTATAACTAAGAGACACATTTCAAAAGGTGATCCATTTTGTTGACACCAGCAGTCCATGAGGTGAAAATAAGGCTTCCCATGAACCACGTCTCCACCAGCTGAGAGACATCACTGTGAGATACTTCAAGTGCCACACTGCTGCCAACAAGAGCTTCAGCTGATACAGGACCCGTGGGTGAGTTGCCCAGATCACATACATTACCTACAGTATGATTGGACAACTCATAACAACACTTTTAATCCTAATGTTGTTATTACTGGAAAAATCATGTTACGTCTCAGCTCTGTATTACATACAATGCAAGTGAGTGTTGACCAAAACTTTGAAGATCCAAAAAGCACATAAAGGCAGCATATAATGATTTCATAAGACTTCAGTGGTCCAATCCATGTCTTCTGAAGCGATCCAACTGATTTTGAATAAGAACAGACCAAAATATAACTTATTTTTCACTATTTATCTTGACATCAGCAGTCTCCTGGGCGATCATGATTACAAGCTCGATTACACTTCCTAACGCTTTCACCTACAGAGCTTAAATAATCTTCTAAAGAAATACTTAATTTGTGTTCTGCAGAAGAAAGAACGTCACACACATCTGGGATGGCATGAGGGTGAGTAAATGATGAGGGAATTTTCATTTTTGGGTGGACAATCCCTTTTAAGTCAACATGAAATATATTCTGCCCATATTTATTTACTTGATGCTCGCTCACCTTTTATAGATTTATTTATGTTGTTTTGTTGCATTGTTCCATGTGATGTCACTATTAGAGTGATCTGTTTCCCCTTTGGTCAAGTTGGACCCTGTTAACACTGGCTCAGTTCCCTTTGTGCATGTGCAATCGCAGTGCAGGTATATATGCATTTCAGTGGAGATTACTATTATGTGAGCTTAGGGACATTTTTGTCTTTTTCATTTTTGTTTTTTCAATAATTTTGGCTGTGTTAATGCCAATAGCATACATTTTGCCAAAGGTGTGAATTTTGATATTTCAATCTCAGTTCCTATAATAAATCTATAATACACTGTAGTGTAATACAAAATAGTTACACTCTGGACGTTCAGGACTCAAATTTCCCCATTGAAAGCCATTAAAACGGCAATATTTGATGCAAGTGACATTATAGCATAAAATAATGAATTCTATGATATTATGCTTTCAATCCGGAGCCCTGGATTCAAAAATTTTATATTTTCCACCAGATGACGCCATTTTGATATGTTTAGCCTATGGAGCAAATACATGCTTTTTCACTATTTTCTGTTTGCTGTATTATAGAGCACTGCAGACAAATTGAATAAATGATGCAGCCAAAATTGTGTGGGAGTGTTGATATGGATGTCAGAGTGTGTTTTATGTGTGTATTGAGACATTTGTGTGCGTGTGTGTGAAACAAAGTGACATTATGTAAACAAACTGGCATTTAAAGGGTTAAAATCCTGAAAATGAATGAATATTTGGTAGTTATGATTGAAAGTGGAATATAATATTAATATAGAATTATTTTCCAAGTTTAAATGTTTGTTTTAAACTTGGAGTGCATCTGAAACAGAGTGCTACTGAAACAGCGCAGAACGGTGATTACACGTGATACCTGTTACTTTTCTCAGCGCTGGTCGTGACGGAGCAATCACAGTCAATTATGATTACTGGAATCGCGTTTTCAAAACTCCAATTTCACAGAACTGTGCCAGCGAATTCTCACTTTTTATGTCAGGAATAATTACATTATATATCAATATATATCTATATCAATTATATTTTATACTGCGCACAAGAAAAGAACAATGTCGTGAGATTTGAATGAGTTCTCAGCGCCATCAAGCGACCCCTGGAGGAGGATAGGTTTGTTTCCGTTTTGATCCCAAATGATCTTAATTCAATGCAGTTAAATTGTTTAAAATTAAAGTATAAAAGCGTTTTTACTATATTCAAGGCAAAATATTTGATATAGTTGATATATTTTTTGGAAGTAACATTTCTTATTCTAAAACCATTTTAAACAGCACTTATTTTACTATTCTTTTACATTTATAATGACTGCATGGAATATTTTAACTTTTAAAAATTAATTTGGAACACCACAAGACCATTTTAACCTACCTGGTGAAGGCAAAATGGGGATCAAGAAGTGGAAAAACTTTAAACAACCAGTTTTCCCTGACTAAGATCCAAACCATAGAGGACCTTTGTGGGCTCTCATCAAAGGGCCTAAGATCAACATTCCCAGTTTTCCCCTCTGATGACAGCCCCACCCACAGGTGTCACAGTTTGCAGCTAAATTCAAAGTGCTGACATAGATACAGTGAGTCTGCAGAAAGGCTTTGAAAAGTGAAAAGGCATCGAAGCAAGATGAGAAGAGTCAAATTACCAGAACTAAACCTGCATGGACTCTTTTATTCACAGTAATCTGTGTTTACCAGTAAATCAGACTGGTGATGCATGAAAACAGTCTGGACACAACAGGTTAAACATGTGCAGAAAATTAGAAATATTAACAAGCAAACAATCAGACGATTCCCAGATGTTCCCCACAACATTTGTATTTCTCTGTATTCCTCTTTTGTAGGAATTGCAAAAATAATGATGTCCTGTTTCCAAACAGGTTTCCTGAACACTCTTACTGCCCCTTTCATCTGTTTTTGGTGTTTGTTTTTTTTGTGTTGCTTACAGAGTCTCGTGCGATCACAGAGACAGGTGACTCCTTGAGACATTTATTTCAGAGACACACTCAAAAAAATAACAAGGTTAAGGTATCCGCTGCCTGCCAGGAACAAACTGTGGCCCCTATGTGCAATGGGAGGGGGTCATCATGTTATGATTAGCACAGCAATTGCACACTGGATGAAGCAATGTGCAGAAGACTCAAAATGTATTAGTCCTCAGTCTAGGCTCAAATGCCACTCTTTACCATGATTTTCTCCTAAATCTCATATTTATATTCATTTTGCACAAAGACACATAAAATAACAGTTAATTTGAACATTTTCTCTCTCTCTGAAAAGTCAAAGCATACTGGGAACTAGAAATCGTCTGCTTAGTTAGCTTACAGCACCTTTAAGGTCAGATGCTAACAGCTAAATTAATGAGACTCACAAGAAATACTGACACGATAAAGGCATTTTGTTTTATTGTCAGAATGATACGTACAATCACAACTATTTCAGAGGCACAAAGTGTTTTTGATCATGCAAAGAGACACTGTCCCGGCCAAACATGATGGTTAACTTTAACAAACATCCACCAAAACCTGTGCTCACTCATACTACTCTGATAACAGCTTTTCATTGCACAACCAATGACAACAAACACAGATAAGGTCCCTCCAGGTCAAGTGAGGTTACGGATGTTTTGAGTGAACATATCATGAATAGAATGGCTTATTTTAGCAGTGCATTGAATAGACGTTGTCTATAAATGTTCCATACAATATTAAAGACTCTGTCTGAAATACACAACAAACAGGTGAACCCATGTTAGGACGGATGAGGTTTTAAAAGCACAGTGTCTCTCAGCATCCACACAAACATTATGGAGTCAAAAACACAGAGGAATAGGAACTACAAGAACTACAAGTGTCTTGTCTAAATTTGTGATGGGGCCGACTCCGACTTTACTGGCCTCAATGTTTGATCGATGTTTGTTCCATCACCAGTGATTGAGAACCTGAAGATGTTGGAGAAAAAAGACAAAGAAGGGATACAATAGACAGCGATTATTAAAAAGCATTCATAAAGACTAAAGCTGCGTTCACACTGCCAGAGACTTTGTCGCTGCAGGTCGCCAGTGAAGTCGCTAGTGGGCGTTCCCACTACCGGTTGCCTAGTAACGTTTATAAATGACATTCACAGATGTCATTCCATTGCTGTTGACAGCGAATCGCTTTTCTTGCCACCAAAAACAAACATTTTGAAGATAAAAGACAAAGTATAAATGGAATCAGTACATAAAATGCTTTATATCAAAGATGAATGAGAAACAAGGCGTTGCTCTTTGCCATAGCGGCGGTTTATCTGCGGCGAAAACGCAAACGCCGGTCTGTCTGGGTCCACAAAACCATTCAAACTCGGAGTCAGACACCTTTCCACGCTGTATTTTTCTTCAAGATGTCCTTGTACGTGGGAAGAGACGTATCATAGCGCACTGGAAAATTGCTAACAGCAAGAATTAGCTTTTCATCCATCGTTACTGCAGGAGCTGAGAGAGAGAGAGAAGGATCACGTGAGCTCTCCCGTCTTCTCTCCTATTGGCTGTCGCTTCCGTAAGTCGCTCTTTATTTGAATAAAGTTGAACTTGTCTCAACTTTGTCGCGTCGCTGGACACGCCCACATCTAGTCGCCAACGGTCGCGACAGCTCGTGTCGCCGGAAGTCGCCGTGCTCTCATTGAAAATGGATGGGATGGTGTCGCTGTCTCGCGTGGTGTCGCTGGCAGTGTGAACGCAGCTTTAAGGCTGCAAATAATGTGGACATCATTTAAGTACAGAGTGCAAGACATAATGACAAATACTGTAAATAAAAAACATAGTTTAACCATTTTAAATGTTTTAATCATTAAATCGTTTCTTCTTGAGGTTCTCTTGGCTAGTATCATCATTTTCTCTCTTTGTCCCTGCTGTTTTTTTGACCTGTGCCTTTAAGAGTTTTACGTAAACATTCCCTTCTCATGTGAAACAATAAACAGTGCTTTGTTGCGCTCATACATTCGTTTCTGGTTTACGGTCGGCCAATACCTTCCCTTCCACCAAAACACTGAAATCTCATTTGCACATTGCGCCACGTTTTGACGTCACTGCTGCCAAATGATGACGTTTTAGGTGAACTATTCCTTAAATCCCATTCTTCTTACCTTCACTGTTAGTCTGTAGCGCCCCTCCATCATCTTCTTCCTCTATATCCTTCCTGCCTCTTTCAGTTTGCCCACTAGATCATCCACCGTCTCCACCTTGACTCCAGCTAGTCTCTGAGGAGGTTCATCTACCCGAAGCACCTCCAACCGTGACGTCACATCCACCCCCAGGTCTCCAGGCTTCATGTTTGCAATCTTCTTCTTCTTAGCTTTCTGCAGAAGCACAAAATAGAGAGCCATCATAGTCGTATCCTTACAAATAGGGAGCAACATATAATCTATCCTGCACCAATCATTTCATTCTCTGAAAGTCTCCCTATGTAAATGGTGAGAAGGTCACTGTACCATAATATTAGGCAGCGTGGCATATCTGGGCGTGTTGAGACGGAGGTCAGCGGTCACTACAGCTGGCATTTTGATCTTTATGGTCTCCAGTCCACCATCAACTTCTCTCACCACTTTAAGCTGGTCTCCCTCTATGGTCACCTCAGATGCAAATGTTCCCTAAAAACGAACGAATGATTATTAATCCATAAATATAAATGGTCTGCACTTATATAGCGCCTTTTTTAACCTTAGCGGTTCCAAAGCGCTTTACACTTGGTCTCAAACACATTCACACACCAATGACGGCAGAGCTGCCAAGCAAGGTGCCAACCTGCCATTGGGAGCAACTTGGGGTTCAGTGTCTTGCCCCAAGGACACTTCGGCATGTGGAGTCGTGTGGGCCGGGACTCGAACCGCCAACCCTGCAATTAGTGGCCGACCCGCTCTACCACCTGAGCCACAGCCACCCCAAATATGTTTGAGTAAACATTATTCAGCTAAAGGATTTTACCAGGTTGGATGCCGTTTTGGAGTCATCCAAAACCAAATAACTGACCTGTGGCCAGTCCAACAGTGCTGCGGTCATCTGCCCAGTTTGATTGCAGTCATCATCTATAGCCTGCAAGAGCAACATTACCATGATCAGTATTTCACTGGAAAAACCTCTCATGAATATTTATTTGAAATATACAGTATAGAAATATATTTGAAAACGACTTTCAGCTACCTGTTTACCCAGTATGATCAAACCTGCTTCTTCCTTCTTGGCCAGGGCAGCCAGAATCTTGGAGACCTGCAGGGGACCAAGCGTCTCGTAGTCTTTTCCAGAAACTTCCACATGAATGCCGCGGTCTGCTCCCATGGCCAGAGCCGTCCGGATCGTCTCCTACAATAAACACATTTCCACAATGCTACAATGACTTTGTGGTTTAATAATCATACTTGGCCACATTTGAATTTGATTAATTGTCAAATTGTCATTCATTTCATCCTACATTTGTCAGATTCCGTGACATTTTGCATTTCACTTTCAATTCCATTTTTATGGCCATAGAAGTGTATTTAATTTAAATTAATTTAATTTAGTAATTAATGAGTCAAAACTGAAATGTAGTAGCGAGGACACAGAATGGCCACAGATGGATCTCTATCTATATATCTATATATGTATATATACATTAAAGCCAGTTTCATGAACATGGGTGTCTATTATCATATTGCTCTTGCTGCTGTTTTAGAAAAGACATAAGCTATGAGAGGTTGTACATTACAGTGAATTTACCAAAGATTTACCACATACAACCATGGTTTTTGACTACATTTATGGTGCTTTTATGACATGTTTGGGTGAAATAAATCAATTTACATTTACGTTTATGCATTTGGCAGATGCTTTTATCCAAAGTGACTTACAGTGCACTTATTACAGGGACAATCCCCCCGGAGCAACCTGGAGTTAAGTGCCTTGCTCAAGGGCACAATGGTGGTGACTGTGGGGATCAAACCAGCAACCAGTACCAATACCAGTAGTACAACTGCTTCTTACCATTACTTGTTGAGGACCACAGCTGACTGCCACAACCTCCTTCACAAGCTTCTTCTCCTTGAGTTTGACGGCCTCCTCCACTGCGATCTCACAGAAGGGGTTCATCGAATGCTTGACTCCATCTGTGACCACTCCTGTGTGATCCGGTTTGACTCGGATCTGAGGTGAACAGAGCGAGTGATTGAAAGAGAAATGTCTTTTATCATTATATTAATGTGGATTCCATTATCAACATAAAATGAAAGAACAAAACCACTTATTATTGTTTCTGTTATGATTATTCTGCGTCCGCTCTTGAAGTCTACGGTTCCCAATAGAACTGTATGTAGGAAAATGCTGAAATTTGGCACACTGATATCACTAGCCTCCACTCAAAATTTGGGGTCTCTAACTTAAACACTCTAGCGCCACCAACAGTTCACTTTTGATGACCTTTGAACCTTTTAGAAACAAAATTCTTTTTCTTCCATGGTTAATGCCAAGTTTCAATAAGTTGCATCATTTTTAAGCCCCACCCACTATATTGTTCATCATTTAAAATTATCCGGGGAAAAAAACAACGACTATCAATCTCCTCCTAGACCATATGTCCGATTCACTCAATATTTTGCATGTGTCATTCTAGGGACAATTATGACCAAAATGTTTTGAGATTCACGATCACAGACCAAACTTTTCTCATCATCTGCATCTCATCACTCGACTGCGAGTACGCCGAAATGGACGTGAAGAGGTGCCTTTATCATATTGATGCGAAACTTGGCATACGTCTAAACAAGCATGACGTGAGAGTATCTGAAGAGTTTTGGCACAGCACCACCTAGTGGAGAAGAAATACGAAAAATGGCTATTTTAGCTTGTATAACTTCTGAATAGTTTGACCTAAACTCATGCAACTGTTCTCTTTAGATTCCTAGGGGCATACAGAGTCGAATAATACCCAATCTGACATGGTCTCCCATACTTCCTGTTGAAAACGCCGATTTGTGTAAAATTGGGCATGCATCATGTAGGGGCATTTATGATAAAAAGTTATGAAAACCCTTTTGATAGACCAAACCATTGACAAATTAAATGGTAAGGTGCCAATAAGAATCTGAGACTGTATCTCATGAATGCTTTGGCATAATGCAACTTCAAATGTGGCATTGTAACCAAGCCCTGGCAATAGCATGCCATTTTGTGACCGTGCCACCTATTGGTCAAAAGTTAGAAGCACTTGTGTTACACTACAAGCCATTAAACTAATGTATTTTTTCACTTTTTTTTTCCATTTATAACAATGGTATGGTTCGATCAAGATGGTCACTTTCACAAAGCAGACCTGGGGATTGTCAAAAAAAATAAAAATTCAACAGCGTCTCTTATTTCTAAGTGAGAGGCTACACGTTGACCTCCAATGACCTGCACACATAGTATGCCAAAGGTGGCATGGAGGACGCAGACAGATCCAGATACCAGGCTGTTTCATAGTCCAAAACATGCAGACAACACAAACTGATCAGTCTGTGACCCCAGCGAAACACTCATGTATAAGGATTATTAGATCATATCGGAGCCTCCCAATTTGAGGAGAACAATCAAAAGCCTGCAAACTATGGCAATAACCAGCCCACTGTCTGTTTTGAAAAGCTTTGAATGGCACAGACTGTTCAGATGAGCTGTTATGACTATTATGATGATATTTGACAGTGTATTGATAACCAGACCTGACAATCAGCCAATCGGTGAGTTACGTAACAGCAGCTCACTTTTTGACCTCTGGTTGCTTGATACTTGCTGACAATTTCTTGCAGTAAGCCTCCATCTACAACTATTTCAAAACAGCATTATGCATATTCTTCTATTATTATGCATTCAGTTTTAATGACGTCACATTAATTGAGCGACTACATGGTATATTTGTACTTTTAAAAATTAATTTGACATGCTGCAGGAACATTTAAAACGAACAAATCAATGCAAAAACGATGATAAAAAGTGTGAAAAATATAAACTACCTAAAATGTACACTTGCATTCATATAAACTTTACCCTAGAACCCTTTTTTAATAATAATTAAAAAATAAAAAAGGCCATGGAAATATTATGCCAGTAATGTTATAACACTAAAAGACCAAAAACACCAAAACTAGCCAATGATTTTTGCCTCCAGATCACATTTTCACATCTGACCACACATATATATATATATATATATATTGCTCTTAGATAACAACAGCTGAACAGGTGAGTTCATATGAAATCTGCAGCCCTGAGAGTGAACACAAAGCTCATTATTGATCTTGAAATCCATAAGGCAAAGTATTTTGTCTATTTACGTATGATTTTATGTAAGTAAAGCAACACAGCCCGTATATAACACTGACCTTGATCTAAAAGTTCTGTTCACGTGTCTAACCACATTCAATAACACCGCCGGTCAGCTCTCTTCGATGACAGTTCTAAGTAGGACAACGGGATATTTTCTAATAAACAAAAGCATTTTCGAGACTTCAGTTAAAGATAAACTCATGTTTACCTTGACAGCATAGTCAATGACCCGTTTAACTCCGACCAGAACTCGAGCGCTCATCGTGAATGTTCAGTTGTCTGCTGGAGAACCGCCGGAACGAAAAAACGTCAGTAGAAGAACCGAGCCGTAGCGATATTGGTGTGACGCCATTTGGGGCGGGATATTCCATCCCCTGAGCCAATAGAATCGTCCAGATCCGTGAGCTGTCAATCAAAGGCAGGGCTTTGGCCAATCATGTACTCCGGGTGCTCTTACAACTGCGATCGGACTGAAACGACGGTAAAAGTAATTCCTTTGATAAGTAGGTTAAAGGTCGTGTGATTGTTGTTACTAAACGCAGCGTTTAGAGCACCTCTAGAGCATACTACTATTAAATGACCTCTTTATAAAAAGTGATGGGATAAAAGAAGCTTTCAGTAATCACGAACTGAACTGAATCAATTGAATGAATGAATTTGCTTTGCAAAACGAATCACTGTTTTGCAGTGATCAAAACAACGCACGCTTTTTTTTTTTTTTAAATAAATAAAGTTAGTCTTCATACTAATTACTTTTCAATTTTAATTTTTAGAATCCTGTATTAAAAATCAATTTATGCTTCCAATATCTAACATTGTCTTAATAAACACACGCGAGAGGATTAAAGGTTTGAACTCATGATATACAAAACAAGACTAAATTGATTCCCAATAGAGTTCAACAGCTTGGTTTTGGAAGTTAAAATCCCTTTTTTTTCCATAGATGAACTGATTTTCAAGTCATCGATATCTTATAAACGTTTATCAATGTTATATGCTTCCGTTGAAGCCATCAGTCCACGTTATTTCAACTTCACTGTTTAAAAATCGTGTTTAGTTGCTCAATTCCTGGGGAACAACTACACTACCCATGATCCAGCAGTGAAAGATCCACCAATCAGAGAATAATACAAATAAATGACATAAAGCATACCAAAAATGCCCAGCAGAGGTATAATAGAGGTAATAGGTCCCCTTTAAAATCAAAGTTTGTAATGATGTGATTCAATGTAATGTAATGTTCTGCTCCTCTCTCGCTGTTGCTTGCGTACTAGTGATTTCCCCTCTGCATGATTTTTAAAAACGTATATGACATAATATAAGAAATATTTAAGATTCCACACAATTTTGTGATCTGTAATCAAATATGGTAAATGGTCTGCACTTATATAGCACTTTTTTATCCTTAGAGGTTACCAAATCGCTTTACACTGTGTCCCAATCACCCATTCACCCATTCACATACACTCATTCACCAATGATGGCAGAGCTGCCATGAAAGGCGCTAGCCTGCCATTGGGAGCAACTTGGGGTTCAGTGTCTTGCCCAAGGACACTTCGGCATGAAGTCATGTTGGCCGGGAATTGAACCACCAACCCAGCAATTGGCAGCCGACCCGTTCTACCACCTGAGCCACAGCCGCCCCAAAAATAAGCAAATTTGTGACATTATCTGTGTTCACTGTGATCATGATGATCACGATCACAAGATGCTCTGAAAATTCACACGCAGGATCATGATTATATCATCATCATTGGGTTTTAATTTTTTTTTTTTTACTCAAACTGTTATGCTGATAATATCATTTGTAATGAAAAATAAACTGCAAAATAGAAACATTTTCACAAGTGGACTCAAATTTCAGTGCTTCAGCCCAGTCATTGAGGAGGAAAATGGCCTCTGGTATAGGTTATCTGAATCTCATTAAATGTATTTAAATATCACAAAAATAAGTAAATAAATAAATGTCCTTATCTCTTCTGTGTGAAAACACACATTTTTGTTTTAAGCCTCAAAAAAAAAAAAAAAAAAAAAAAAATGTGTTTGAAGTACGTTTTGGTAGACTTCTAATGAGTTTTTGCGTCCCTCTGCGATTGTTTCCCGTTATTTAAGCTATGCAAACATGCGACAGCTTTTATGACCATTGCGCCACTACTCGTTGTTTTTCTCAAACGTCTGAAGCAGGAGCTCTGCGGTTTTAAAACGCATTGTTACGCTCAAAAGAATGTCTCGCGAGACCTGCGTTCCGTAAAATTTGCTGCACTTTGTTTTAGCACGAGAACACGTTCGATCTGAACCGCCCCTCAGATGATCGTTTCGTTCAGAACAACTTGTTTGATTCAGTTTGTTTTTATGATCATAACTTTTATAAAACTAACTGGTGATCAGTGCATACATACATACATATATATATATATTTTTTTTTTTTTGACGCAATAATTTCCCTGCTTTGTACTTCAGGTCAGTGGGTGGCGGTAATGCACCAGAAGTTAGTTTCGAACCACTAATTAAAAACAACAAGTAGCAGAATCCTCACATGACTTGAGTGTTTGTACCCGTGATCAGCTGTTCCACTCGCGTGTCAGTCCAGCGTCACATCACTGATGGAGATCACACACGCCTGCAAGGTAATGCATTCAAGTTCTAGAGATTGAGGGCTCTTCATAGAAAGTCATTAAAATGTATAATGCATGCATGGAATTCTATGCAGTGTAATTTGAGGATGCAACAGTTAGTAACTTTAATGCAATTTTGGTGTAAATTCACCATGATCTGATCATGTATGTTCTGCAATGGGGGATCTATATATATATATATATATATATATATATATATATATATATATATAATTTATTTTTTTTTTTTTTAAGAAATATAAACAAAGCTACTGTTGGTCCTTAAAGTTGTTTTGTGTGTATTTTAAAAATAGTTAATTTTAACTTCAGGGTCAAACTAAACTACGATTGCAAAATAAGGTTTTGAAAGTAATTATTTGCTGGTAGTAATTAATTTTCAAAGGTAACAAGCAAAGTAATTCAGTGAATGTTGCTAGAAAACTTCTATGGTATTATATATTATTAATAAGTTGTATCATCTGTCTTTCTGTCCATCATTGATGCTGATTGTAACAGAAATGATTATAGTAAAACAGTGGGTAAAATTAACTAAGTGTTGGCACTAGTGAAACTTTCCAGAGGCATTGTTTTCTTTTATGTGTCACAAGAAAGTTCCTTTTATTATTATGAATGTCGCAAGAACAATCGGTGTGTGTTGTAGGTGTAATATTGTTACGGTTTAATCTGTCTGTCTGTTTACAGTCATGAAAAACTAGACAAGAAGGTTGTACAAATATCTGAAGGTATGTCATTACATCTTGCTCTCTGTAACTGATCAGAGGATATTTGGTTCATGATTGCTCACTTAATTTATAACAGGTTTCTCTTTTATTGATTTTATGTATTCCTGAAGGATGTTTTGTTTATTTCAGCTGTATCGTTTTATTCATCTGAGTTCTTTTTCCACATGTTGGGCGTTTATTGGCTTAACAGTCCCCAGTTGTTCCCCATTTGTTCCCCATTCTTCTGCTTTTGTGGATGGCAATATTTACTATCAGTTTCGTCCTTAAAATACTGTTGGACAGGTGGGATTTGCTGTCAATGTTATCATTGATGAATTCTATTAGTCTCAAGCTTCATGAGAGCAAGATTTGTCCAATTCCAATGCATAACTCTTATATAGATTATTTACAGTATTTATTTATATAGTGTTTTTTCTTTCTGTGGATGGTAGGAAAGAACGCTACTTCCCATTTTGTCTCTATCGATTAGAGGGAATCTAATGAAACTTGTCAAATGAGTCATATTTCACCATGAAATCAAAAGAAAGTAAAAATAAATTATATATATTTTTTTTTACAAAGAAAAGAAGCTTATTTTTTAGGACCATTAAGATTTATTCATTGGGTGATTTTTTTTTTTTTTTTTTTTTTTTTTTTTTTTTTTAAGTGTACTTTTTCCGATTATCCAAACACACACACACACTCTTATACTCATTATAGAAATGTAAAATAAATAAATAAATTGTAAAGTATTTAGATACAGTATTTGTTAAACTGTCAAAAATGAGGCTGATATAAATACACTTATTTAAACATTGTTTTACAGTATTTATATTGTAATATATAAATTAAATAAATAAATAAATAAAACCAGAGTAATGTGATTCACAATTGTGATTAAAGATAATTATAAAAACTCAAAAGAGAATCGTTTATTTAAATTAGAATCATAAGAACTGGATGCAGTGGATGCATCATGCTGTGATGTCACAATGCAAACTAAATCTTAAAAGGTCCTAAAAATACGTGCTTCATTTTCTTTATGCAAGATCGAATGTATTTTTGTTTTGTTGTTATTTCTCTACTGTTTTGCCGTGAAATGTTCCCTGGAAATGTTTTTGAGAAATTGACCCATTAGCACCATGCTGAGTCATGTGATTTCAATCTCTCGCTGGAATTGGCACTGGGCTTGTGTCACATGCCAGTCAGCAGGCGAGTCACATGACGAGGGTGATGGTGCTGTTCAGGGGTTTTTCACAAATACGTATTCTTTTAGTGAACAAGTGTGCCGTTCTAGACCTCTAAATTAAATCATGCACAGTTCTCGGCACGAACAGGAGGGATGAATTGTTTTTAATGGATGAATGGAGAATTCAGCCAGGAGAGGCCGAGTGCCTGGAAACGCTCTCCTGAAAACTTTTAAGGGGAATTACTCGCTTTAATTAAGAGTCAGGTTGTGCAGTTGTCAAAAGGCAGCGTTGGCATTTTTTTTTTCTTTTGGCTCGTCACAATATCTTAATCACATCTTGCGGTGCTATACTAGCTATAACACAATACCACTGATGCTGTTTGGATGCATTGTTCATTTAATTCTCTACAGGCTTCCCACGGTCATACTTAGAAATATCAGGGAATTTTAAAGGTTACATTTTAAATTATGTTTGCATTATTTGTAGGTTAATATACAGAGTTAACTGTATGCCCCCGAAAAGTGTAAAGACTGTGGCTCTGGGGCAGTATCAAAACATTGCTCTGTTTGTTTGAAGGTCCTTACCAGACCAACACAGCAAAATTAGCTTAACCGATGATGTGAGAGAAGTCAGAACTATCTGTTTGTCCAACAAATGGAAAAAGTGATTTCATCTTTATTTTTAAAATTCTATTAGGCGATGCAAGTGGTGTAGAAATAACGCAATTCACATTTAAAATGGTGTTGTCCAGGCCTGAAAAATTACAGAAAGTTATGAAATCTTAAAAGTGTGGGAAACTGCAATAGTGAGTATACAGTATATCTTTGTAGTTATGCTCTGCTCTAAAATATTTCATCGGCAGGTTATTACTCTTTCATGACTTACTCGCAAGCCTTCGTGGTGTCAGTTTGTGAGCACCATGTGAGGGGATTTTGAAATGTAATAGTCACGTGGAATTGCGCAAAAGGTGCGACTACTTCTAATATTGCGTGTTTTGTTCTATACAAGGGTGTTTCTTCAACTTTGGGCACTTTCATCTCCCATTTCTTTTCTTTTTTTAATGGACAGATTCACATTTTTCTTTGTGTTATTTAAAAGTCATATTAAAGGGATAGCTCATTCTTCTAAATCATCATTTCCTCCCCCTCGTGCCATCCCAGATGTGTGTGACTTTCTTTCTTCAGCACAACACAAAAGGTGTTTAGAAGAATATTACAGCTCTGTTGGTCCATACAATACATGCAAATGGTGATCATGCATTTTGTATCTCCTAAAATCACATAAGAGCAGTATAAAAGTAATCCATAAGTCTCCAGTGGTTAAATCCATATCTTCAGAAGCTTCAGTAGCTGTTGGAGGGAAACTTGGCAAAACTTAAATCTGAAAAGAAAAGAAAGTTAAACTTAAAGAATAAAAGTATTTTTATTCTATTTCACTTTTACACCTGAAACTCACATGTGGTGCCTATTTACTTGCACTTTCTTATCTGGAAGTGAAAGTGAAAGTGGAGATTTAGAGTAAAAAAATCATACCGCTTCTGAAGACATGGATTAAACCACTAGAGTCATATGGATTACTTTGTTTTCTTTGTTATTTTTGGACAAAAGTGTCAGTGAAGAGCATGCTAGAGATGAAATATAAGAACAAAGAAAAATCAAAGGAAAAAAATCCCTTGTGAGCAGAATATTTTTTATTGATCATCATTTGCAGTAAAGCTGTAATTTTGCATAATGACTCAAATGAGTGTGAAAACATTATTTAATTTAGTTTATTTAGGATACCTAAAATGTTAGCTATGAAATTAGCCAATGCAAGACAAAGGCATCAGCCATTTCATAAAAAAAACAAAAAAAACAAAAACGTTATAAATGTTGTTTCCATCAGCGTCAGTTTCACCAAAGAATTCGATTAAACACAATACAGAATTTGAGATGTGCTGGAAATAAAACTGTGGTGGGAATTTTCATGACTTAAATAAAAAAAATAAAAAATAAAAAACACACAAAAAGTATAAGTGCTAAAACTGAGCAAAGTTGAAGACACACATATCGCTGCACCGTTTGTGTTCTGTTCAGCATAGCACAGAAGCTCATTTTTGCATATCGAGGCCCACTCGGCACATTTCGCGGCCGACCTGCCGGCCCGTTCAGTTCTACCGATGACCAGTCCGCCCCTGATCGTCCCCAAAGTGTGTCGGCCCACCGGGAAAATGCCCGGTATGCCAGATTACCAATCCAGCCCTGATTGGACAGCATAGATTTTGAGTTACTATCCAATGTACATTTACTGATACTTAAATTATTAACACTTAAATTAAATAGGGCTAAGTTAAAATACGTTTTCTTGCCATGCCGTACCATACACTGTCATGTTTCCAGGTGACGTATCGAGTCTCAGACCAGCAACTTCAGGCCAGAGGAGGAGGAGCGGCGATTAATGTGGTCTCCTCAGCTGACATCAGTGGAGCCCAGCATGCATTTACACAGGTTTGACAGTTAAAAATTATCAACATAATTGACACCATGGCAACCAGCTCCAATTTCACTTCCCATCCCACTCATAGTTCAGCATGACTCTTATTCAGCAGGACATGACAACACGACCTGAACGATGACGAACACCAGGCGTTATAATGGATTGTAAAATGCTTCATGCCTGTTTACTTTCAGAAAGTAATTCAAAACTCTTTCAGCAATGGAGGAAGCTCTGCAGGAGAAGGGACCGGTAACGAAGCCCAGTGTGCGTATTATTCATTATCTTCTGTAAGTGAGGGAACTGCCACAGCTGTGTCCATGCAGGCGAGCACTGATCCCGCGGTCACGCAAACTGCAGGTACGTCCAGGTTTATAGTAGTGCTGGGTGGTATGAGAGTATACACTGCATTATATTATCTGTCTATCTGTCTGTCTATCTGTCTGTCTATCTGTCTGTCTGTCTGTCTATCTATCTATCAATCTGTCTGTCTGTCTGTCTGTGCAAAAGACTTAGGTGCATTATATTGTACTCAGAACCGTCATATCCTGCCGGAGATAGGAGGCAGGGGCGAGGAGCCTACCCCCGTGCAGGACGGGACTCAACAGGTGGTGGTGGGGTGGAGGAGGTTGCCGTGTTAGCACACTGAAACAGCAATGTGATAGATTGTGAGCAGACTTATAAAGCAATGGCTTACATGTGATTGGCTAGGAGTTACCCAGCTAATGGTGCGATGATGTACAGCTGCTAGTCGTCCCGCTAGAACTATGCTGCGCTTGCATATCTGCTGTCAACCAAGAAAAACTGTCTAGATGCATCTAGAATAATTGGTGATGTTCTGGACGCAAAGGTTGTCACACTAAATATTTATTTAGCTTTTTTATGTTAACTAGGCTTTGTATGAGGGTAAATAAATAAATAAATCTATTTATGTCATTATTTTTGAAGACATCCTCACTATGCCTAAAACTTTTGCACAGTCCTGTATATGCATATACAGTATATTGTTGTTTCTTAATTTCCTCCAGAAATATCTATGCTGTGAACTATTCTGTTGGATGTTGCATCAATTCAGGCTGTTTTTGCTCTGTGAATTTTTAGAAAGTAAAATCTCATTACAACATTTGTAAAAGTTGAATTAATTTGTCTACTAACAATGTCCAACAGTATATGTACAGGCATCACAGGAGATTTAAGTAATTTCTGTCATTTATTTTCAGAAAGTTCCAGCACATCTCAATTATTTTGTTTAATAGAATTCTGTGCTGGAAATGACACGGACATTTTTAACTTACATGTTTTTTTTTTTTTTTTAAAAATGTTTGATTTAATTTGTGTTGCTAAGGTTAATTTAATAGAAAAAAAATTATGCATCCTAAATACACAGAATTAAATCATATTTTCACAGGTTTTGCATAATTTGGCAAAATAACCCCCAATAAAAAGTACTTGGTAGCACTTTACAAAAAGGTTCCATTCTTTTATATATATATATATAACAATATTTTGTATCTTAATGAATGTTAATTAATAAAAATACAATTGTTGGTCACACTTTAAATTAGGAGTCCTTAACTACTGTGTACTAACATTAAATATATACAAGACTATATATGTACTGTGCAACTACATGTTGTTCTGCATAATGTCCACATATGCTGCTACTGAGGTTGAGGTACAGGTAGGGTTAGGAGTAAGGGTAGGTTTAGGGGTTAGGTTTTGGGTAAGTGTTGGGTTATGTTTAGGGGTAAAGTTAAAAGTGTAACTACAAATGTAATAAATGCAAGTACTTTAAATGTAATTACAATACAACAACATGTATGTAAGATACATTGTATCAAATGATTAAGTACATGGTAATGTATCTAATGTACTAATGTTAACAAATAAAATCTTATTTTGTAGTTTTACCAAATATTCTACTCACAATTGAGATTTACTTACAATTTAGATTTTACATGAAATATTCCATGTCTCATATTTCATCTCAAGCATGCTAGGAAGTTCACGAACTTCTGGAAAAACTTCATTAGGGGCTAAATTGTTTGTTGTGTTGTAAATGATGCCACAACTGTGGGACAGTCACAATTTTTGAAAAATTAATAGAGATGATTTTCACACACATACATAAAAAAAAACATGTTGAAATAGTTCATGTGTATTTCAGTCTTTGATTAGATTATCATAGTTTTAAACATGTCCTTATTTATGTTTTATAATGGATGACATTGAAAGTCTGGATCTGGGATGAAACTAAAAAAAGTTAAATCTACACATAAATGACATTTGAAAAGCACCAAAAATAAATAATCAAAATCACAATCAGAATGAGCGTTATTGCCAAGTGTTCTCAAGTACTCAAGGAATTTGTTTTGGTGATGGGAGAAACAAGTGCACACAGAACAGTAACAACGAGACATACAAATAATAGGACATATAACAGAATGGTGTATATACTTGCGCAAGAGGGGATGTATGTGCCAATTTATTTACATTATTGCACAATGGGGGAGTCCTGAGGCAGTTTAATTGTTCATGAGGAAAATGGCCGGAGGTTAAAAACTGTTCTTGTGCCTGTATGTCCTGGTGGGCGCAACAGTTCAGTAATTCAGTTGTTATGAGACCATCATATAACAAAAAGAACATTTTTGATTTTTGATATGTTATTTTTAATAAAAGTCAACCCCCATGGACATGAAATTGCCCAGAAAGTTGCCCAGAAACCTTGTTACGATGCTATAATATAACTTAATGTGAATTTTTTTACATTAGTTTAATGCTTATAGTCTTTGGAGCAATCCAGCATTTATCTTCTCTCTCGTTTAGGTCACTACTACGTGATGATGACGCCCACAGATGTATTACATTCAGCCACACAGCGGACTATAGCTCCACGCACACAACCGTATACTTTGTAAGTAAACGGGAAAACCACACTTTAGGTTGTTTGTTGGGGGCACAAATAGATATTAGGATTGTGACATATTCCTGAAACAGAAGCTGCACATTTAGGAATATTCCGGGTTTAAAACAAGTTCAACTCCATCAAAGAAAATATTTACTCTTGCTTTAGTTTGTAAAAGTTTATCCACCTAGACAAGTAGTCCCACTACTAAAGGGATGATTTATATAACTTTACATCTTAAATAATTCCCTTTTTTGTATGGAGAATTAATTAAAGTGCTTTAACAATTATTCAAGCAGTTGCCCCACAAAAAGATGTGTATTTTAATGTCAATTCTATTAATCAAACTGAATAATCGCAATTACAATATCAACTGAAATAATGGAAAATTACGATTTTCTTTGTCCTAAAACAAGCTGCACATTTCTAATGCCTTGCTTGTTAGACTTTCTATTGTAACCAAGAATCTAGCTTGTTTTTACAAACTGGGCGACAATTATAAATGAGTATTTTCTGTTGTAATTGACAACATTAATGTTATGCATGAAGCTTAACTTGTTTTGTACACTGACAATTCCTTATAAATAAATGTTTTATATTAATGAGAGAAGCATACTGACACAAATGACACACTTGCAAGGGTCTGTCTTTTTGAATTTGGCATGGGATATAGCCAGGAATAGAGAGGCTACAGACTCTGTGCTGCACCTTTGCACATTTTTTGTGCCTTGCTCTCCATTTAACCTTGGGATCCCACCAACACAGAGGCAAATCCATTGGAAAACAGGGCTGTTTGTCACAATTCTCACAGAATCACATGCTTGGATTCAGTCATAATTGATGGGAGTGTGTGGTTTGTTGTGCTTCCTTTGAAGCTGCTTGAAGTTCTTATTCTGCAAAAGCAGAAGTGTTGCTTTAATGTTGTTTATGCGTTGGTGCGGTTGCAACGTCCTCAACCTCTAAAATAAGACTGAAATGACATCCAGCTGAAGAATCGCATGTCTGTTTGAGTTTTTTTTTTTCATTTTCATTTGATTACATTGTTCTTTTTGACACATACAGCTTTTTGGGTGCCAAGTCTGCAGCATAAAGACTGAATTGAGCAATTGTGTCCTATTTTTTTTACAATTGGGTCATTCTGTATCAACTCAACCCCAATAGAAGTCCCAGGCTTAAATATTTGTTTTTGAAATGTTTTTTTTTTGTTTTTTGTTTTTGTGGTGAAATATGAGCATAAATGATGTTGAATGACAAACTGTTAAATGCCATGGATCAATATTTACTGAGTAATCCATTATTTTGTAGAGGGACAAATGGTCTATGACGATTTTGAAAGCCCCATATTTCTGGAATAAAACTATATAGGGCTGTAAAAAAGGCCAGGGAACCCCCGGCATGATGTACATCAACCCCCCCCCCCCCCCCCCCCCCCCCCCCACCTTTTTTTGTGGGGAGAGCTGTCTTTCCGGCCCCGCCTGTTGGCAGTCCTTCCCCACCTTCCGCGACCTGGGAGGGGGAGACAAGGGCAGGGAAAACAAAACAAACAACAAAAAGAGGAGAGGGAAAGGCCAACACGGAGCGACAATGAAAGAGAGAGAGAGGGAAAAACTTACTCGCCAGGTTCTCATACATGCTGTCACCTGGTCCTCGATCACTCCTCCACCCTCTGGTGGACAACAGCTGCTTCTCCCTGGGGTGGACCGGAGCCAGTCCTCCAACCCCTGGCAGACGTAGTGCCTCTCTGCATTTCGGCGGCCAGTAGGGAACTGCTCCGCCCCTGGCAGCGGCTCTACCATTCCAGGCAGTTGGCAGCAAGTCCCTTCTCCCCCTCGTGGACAGCGGCCTTTCTTCCGACCCCGCCGTGTAAAAAATAATGGATTACTCAGTAAAAATGTATCCATGGCATTTAATAATTTGACTTTCGGGGGCCTGGGTAGCTCAGCGAGTATTGACGCTGACTACCACACCTGGAGTCGCGAGTTCGAATCCAGGGCATGCTGAGTGACTCCAGCCATGTCTCTTAAGCAACCACATTGGCCCGGTTGCTAGGGAGGGTAGAGTCACTTGGGGTAACCTCCTCATGGTCGCTCTAATGTGGATGCCGCGGAGAATCTCGCGAAGCCTCCACATGCGTTATGTGTCCGTGGTAACGCACTCAACAAGCCACATGAGTTGCATGGATTGATGGTCATAGACGCGGAGGTGACTGAGATTGAGTACCTCTGTGCTTTCTCTAGCCTTCTCGATAGCGGTGTACTGCTCTCCTGCCTGGCACAACAGCAGCCACACGAAGAAGGTAGACACAGCCCTGAACAACAGCATGGGCATTATCACCGGGTGCATTAGATCTACGCCCACTGAGCTGCTATCGATTCCCAGCGGCATCTCTCCACCAAATTTTCGCAGAGAAGCAAGTTGCATCAACCTTGCACTGAAAGCCTCGGATGATCCCTACCACCTGGTGCACGATGCCATCTGCAACCGAACACCACGATCCTCCGCCTAGAAAACCGGCACCCACCTTCTAACACAATGAGGCACCTTATGAAAGAAGCAAATAATGACAATGGCACCAATAGGGCTAACAAAAAATGGAAAGATGCGTGGAATAATAACAACCACAGACTGAAACAGTTCGACAATGTGTCTAACAAACCTGCTGGAAATGACCTACAAAGACAAGCCTGGGTCAAGCTGAACCGACTAAGAAATGGACATGGCCGTTTCCAGGCCACCCTACACAAGTGGGGTCCCACTGGTGACCCAATCTGCGAATGTGGCGACGGCTAGGAGCAGACGGCCGACCACAGGCTATATTCCTGCTCCCGATTCAGGTGCCCCGGCAACTTCACTGATTTGGATGATGCCAGCTGCGACTGGCTGTGGCACCTGACTGCGACAATATAACTATGTAATTTCTGCATGCTAAGCTCATATGAAAAAAAAGTGAAATAGTAAAGTAATTTGCATTATAATTTAAATTGCATCATGCCTAAGAACACCCTTTACCATTGCTGTTCATTTAAAGAGACAGAAGAATGTCTCTTTGTTTTGCTTTAGCACAGATAAAGCATATATCACCTCCTCTGTGGCATCTTGCGAGGCATTTTACCCTGGCGTTGTGTACTCTGCACTATGAGGTGTGACAGACGCATCGCTGTGAAATCGTGACTTAATTAAAGCATACCTGAGGGAAGACTGAACGGGAAGAACAGTTGTGTTATTAGGCTAAAGCTGGGCCTCCTCGCAGACGGCAGATGGTTTGCTGCTCTGCAATTTATAATGTAATGAACGCAACCGACGCCGAGACTCCCCGGAGAACAGCAGGGAAAGGGCAGAGATATTGTCATATGCAGATATCTGTCATTCCACTCTTATACTAGCTTTAAATTTGTTCAACTGTGCATAGACAGGGGCTAAGCTTGTCATATACTAACTGGTCGAGGGATTTGTGTTTTTCAATGGCTGATATTATGCCAATATTTATATATAATATAAATTAATAACATCAAATCAGATGTGCACTAAACTGCTGAAATGAAATGAACACTTATTTTGCACAATATTCACTTAGATAATTAAAAATGGAAATTATTTCCCATTGACGAAGATGCCAATAGAGTCTGGAAAATGGAAATGAAAGTAGGTGGAGGTTAGACTTTTTTGGCCAAATTGGCCAAACAATTTTTAAATTAAATGAGAGCTTTGTAATTTATAATATTATTATTATTATTATTATTATTATTATTATTATTATTATTAAGTATACTGAAGTTCTTTCTCAAAATTTGAATATGCCATCAAGACTTAATTCCATGAACATATTTTAGATTTTTCTATATTTTTTTTAATGATTTTGTTTTGTTTTTTATTTTGTTTTTGTTTTGTTTATTTTTGTGTTTTTTTTTGTTTGTTTGTTTTATGTTTGGATTTTAAAAAAAAACTATTATAAAAAACAATTAATTTGGGTTTATTTTCGTTTTGTTTTTGTTTCACTTTGTTCAGAATTGTTTGATTGAATCTTTTTGCGTATTAAATAAAACGTTTTGCTTTTTGTTTGTTTTTTGTTTTGTTTTGGATTTTTTAAATTAATTTATTATTTGGGTTTCTTTTCGGTTTTGGTTTTGTTTCACTTTGTTCGTGTTTGTTTGATTTAATCTTTTTGGGTATTAAATAAAATGTTTTGTTTTTTGTTTGGTTTGGATTGTTTTATTGTACTTTTTGTTTGGATTTTTATATAAATGTATTATTTAGGTTTCTTTTCGGATTTGTTTATGTTTCACTTTGTTCATGTTTGTTTAATCTTATTGGGTATTAAATAAAATGTTTTGTTTGTTTTGTTTTTCAGTTTTTGTTTTTTGTTTGGAATTTTTGTTTTATTTTTAATTTGGGTTTCCTTTCGGATTTGTTTATGTTTTGCTTTGTTCATGTTTGTTTGATTAGTGTTTTTGGTGTTAAATAAAAGTTTTACACAGGTTAAGGCACTGATTTGATGAAATTAAGAGATACAGTATGAAATATTGGTCACATGCATTTTATTTCATTTTTAATTACTACTATAGGAAAATGGACAGTCCACACGCACCTAGAGACGAGAGGAGAAGGGCACAACATAATGAAGGTATGTGAAATCTTGTGATGTAATATGTCCATACTCTGTGGTGAGAGCGGAGTAACATATATGCATGTTTTCTAATACTCTGCCCCCAAGATGATGATGATATTAAATAATGAATATCAGGGCACCTAAACACTTCTGCCAGCAGAGGCCAGTAGAGTGTTTTTGATGGGCTGAACATTTGTTTTGATATAATGAATATTGTGGCTCAGATTTAGCTTTTTGTCTCTATTAATCTCCTTCATATTGTTAATGTGCAGTTGAGAGGCGACGGCGAGACAAAATCAACAACTGGATTGTGACACTCTCCAATATCATCCCAGATTGCAACTTGGACAGTACCAAGACTGGAGGGGTCAGCAGCACCGACATCTTACATGAGAAATGACTTGTGATGGGAGACAGAAAATAAAGATTTGACCTTGTTATTAACCTGTAATAACAATTGTAAAGCTTATTTTCAGCTGACACTGGGGATGTGCAAAACTACATATTTTTTAAAAATCAATTAGTCAGTGGATTGTCTGAAGGACTTGTCGACTAATCGTCTTAAGCCCTGTTGCTCATAATTATGCTGCTTTCTTATGGGGAGTTTGCATAAGAACGGAAAACAATGTTGGGGCCTTGAGAAAAAACCTTTAAAAAGTGTGACTGTTTTTATGTGTAAAATATGAGTTGCATACAGTACACACACATCTGATTACTTGACCTTACATGTTGTCAGCTTATTAAGCATAATGGGTTATGCATGTTAACTCACTGTGAAACTGCTTCTCGTAAATTCTTCACATGGCTCCTATCTTCCAGAGTAAAGGTGGGATTCTGTCAAAGGCGTGTGATTACATCAGCGAGCTGAAGCAGAATAACCAGAGACTGCAGGATAGTTTGAGAGAGCTGGAGAGAGTGCACATGGACAATGAGTTGCTCAGACAGCAGGTACTCTTAATGTTTGACAATGCACAGCTAAGTGTAAAGGGAGCTTAGTTGCAACTTGTCATATACCATATGATGTGATTGAGTCAGATTTTCCTTCATCGCTTTTCAACAATGATGCTCTGATGGTTCTGAATTTACAGCAGCATGGAAAAAAATGATGAAAGAAGTGTCAGAGAGTGTCACCGTCATTGTGGGTTTTGGGTGGGATGTTAAGTACCCCATATGCATGTAAATATGCTAGTTTTAAAACGTATATGCTAGCTGTGGTCTCCTTTATGTGAAACTCGGAGCTCATAAACCTGTACATTTGCAATAACAAAACACTGGTCAAAAGCTAAAAGCGGTGAAATTTACGTTCCCTCAACATAATTAAAATGATGACCTTTAGCACATTTTTAACTAGTGGAAATGACAAAATAACCCCCAATAAAAATGGCAAAAATCAGCGGGAGAAATTGAATTCTGTGGAGTCACGTTACTCACTATTTGCTGTTATGATCATTTTAGATCACAGGAACATTTTCCACCATTTTGGACTTAAACCTTGGGGCCATATTCTACACTTTTGAAGAATTTTATATATTTGATTTCCCCCCAAAGTCCACTTATAATGTTAGTCAAGGTTTGATGGACCAAAAATAGCTGCTTCGATCTTACATTTTAACATATTTCCTCCTAGATTTTTAGACTTAATGCAACATTTTGATCTACATTTTTCAATCTTATAATTAACTTTAAGTTTTTCTCTAGATCTTTAGCTCTAACATTTTAATGTTTGATTATTTCTTGTGTCAACATTTTAAAATGTTTTTCTCTATACCGTTGGCTCTAATTAAACCCTCTAGATCAGGGGTTCTCAACGGGGCGGGGGGGGCATTCAAAGGATGCCAGGGGGCACTGAGAACAAATTTAGAAGAGAGGTGACATTAGGTCACAAATGGGGTGTGTTTATCAGTCATATATCAAATCAATCGTCAAGTTTGTCTTTGCATATAAATAAATAATTTGTTCCTCTTGATCTTTGGATCTAAAATTTCAACATTTTTCTCTAGATATTTAGATCTAGCATTATCAATATATGTCATTATATCTTTAGATTTAACATTTTTAAAAAAAAATATCTAGATCTTTAGCTCTAATTTATTTATTTTAGATTTCTCTAGATCTTTAGATCTAATTGATTTCTTTAGATCTAACATTTCAGCATCTTTCTCTAGATCTTTAGATAGACATTTTCAGTATTCTGTATCTTTAGAATTAACATGCCAACATTTTCTCACGATCTTTAAATCTAACATTTCAACACCTTTCTTTAGATCTAAAATGTCCTCTAGATCTTTAGATCTACCATTTCAACATCCTTTTCTAGATCTTAGAATTAACATTTCAACATCTTTCTATAGATCTTTAGATATAACTTTTCAACATCTTCCTCTAGATCTTGAGATCTAACATTTCAACATCTTTATCTGGATCGTTAGATCTAAAATTTCAACATCTTTCTCTAGGTCTTTAGATCTAACATTTTATAATTTTCAGTATACAGTATCTTTAGATTTAACATTTAAAAATGTTCTCTAGATCTTTATCTCTAACTGATTTCTCTAGATCTTTAGATCTAAATTTTCAACATATTCCTCTAGATCTTTAGATCTAACATTTCATAATTTCAGTATACAGTATCTTTAGATTTAACATTTCAACATCTTTCTCTAGATCTTAGAATTAACATTTCAATGTGTTTCTCTAGATCTTTAGCTCTAATTGATTTCTTTAGATCTTGAGATGTAACATTTCAACATCTTTCTCTAGATCTTGAGATTTAACATTTCAACATCTTTCTCTAGATCTTGAGATCTAACATTTCAACATCTTTCTCTATATCTTTAGATCTAGCATTTCAATATGTTTCTCTAGATTTTTAGCACTAACTGATTTCTCTATATCTTTAGATCTAACATGTCAACATATTTCTCTATATCTTGGGATTTAACATTTCAAAATTTTCTCTAGATCTTTAGCTCTAACTGATTTCTCTAGATCTTGAGATCTAACATTTCAACATCTTTCTCTAGATCGTTAGATCTAAAATTTCAACATCTTTCTCTAGATTTTTAGATCTAACATTTCACTTCTTTTTCTAGATCTTAGGTCTAACATTTCAACATCTTTCTCTAGGTCTTTAGATCTAACATTTCATCATTTTCAGTATACAGTATCTTTAGCTCTAACATTTCAACATCTTTCCCTAGATCTTTAGCTCTAATTGATTTCTCTAGATCTTTAGATCTAAATTTTCAACATAGTCCTCTTGATCTTTAGATCTAACATTTCATAATTTTTCAGTATACAGTATCTTTAGATTTAACATTTCAACATCTTTCTCTAGATCTTAGAATTAACATTTCAATGTTTTTCTAGATCTTTAGCTCTAATTGATTTCTCTGTATCTTGAGATCTAACATTTCAACTTCTTTTTCTAGATCTTGAGATTTAACATTTCAAAATTTTCTCTAGATCTTTAGCTCTAACTGATTTCTCTAGATCTTTAGATATATATCATTTCAATTTTTTTTCAGTATACAGTATCTTCGATTTAACATGCCAACATTTTCTCTAGATCTTTAGCTCTAACATTTCAATGTTTTTCTAGATCTTTAGCTCTAACTGATTTCTCTAGATCTTTAGATATATAATTTCAAATTTTTTCAGTTTACAGTATCTTCGATTTAACATGCCAACATTTTAACTAGATCTTTAGCTCTAACATTTCAACATCTTTCCCTAGATCTTTAGCTCTAATTGATTTCTTTAGATCTTGAGATCTAACATTTCAACATCTTCCTCTAGATCTTGAGATCTAACATTAACATCTTCCTCTAGATCTTGAGATAGACATTTTCAGTATTCTGTATCTTTAGAATTAACATGCCAACATTTTCTCTAGATCTTTAACTCTAACATTTCAACACCTTTCTTTAGATCTAAAATTTCAACATCTTCCTCTAGATCTTAGAATTAACATTTCAATATGTTTCTCTAGATCTTTAGCTCTAAATGATTTCTCCAGATCTTGAGATTTAACATTTCAACATCTTTCTCTATATCTTTAGATCTAACATGTCAACATATTTCTCTATATCTTGAGATTTTAACATTTCAAAATTTTCTCTAGATCTTTAGCTCTAACTGATTTCTCTAGATCTTGAGATCTAACATTTCAACATCTTTCTCTAGATCGTTAGATCTAAAATTTCAACATCTTTCTCTAGATTTTTAGATCTAACATTTCACTTCTTTTTCTAGATCTTAGGTCTAACATTTCAACATCTTTCTCTAGGTCTTTAGATCTAACATTTGATCATTTTCAGTATACAGTATCTTTAGATTTAACATTTAAAAATGTTCTCTAGATCTTTATCTCTAACTGATTTCTCTAGATCTTTAGATTTAAATTTTCAACATAGTCCTCTTGATCTTTAGATCTAACATTTCATAATTTCAGTATACAGTATCTTTAGATTTAACATTTCAACATCTTTCTCTAGATCTTAGAATTAACATTTCAATGTTTTTTCTAGATCTTTAGCTCTAATTGATTTCTCTGTATCTTGAGATCTAACATTTCAACTTTTTCTAGATCTTGAGATTTAACATTTCAAAATTTTCTCTAGATCTTTAGCTCTAACTGATTTCTCTAGATCTTTAGATATATAATTTCAATTTTTTTTCAGTATACAGTATCTTCGATTTAACATGCCAACATTTTCTCTAGATCTTTAGCTCTAACATTTCAATGTTTTTCTAGATCTTTAGCTCTAATTGATTTCTTTAGATCTTTAGATATATAATTTCAAATTTTTTCAGTTTACAGTATCTTCGATTTAACATGCCAACATTTTAACTAGATCTTTAGCTCTAACATTTCAATGTTTTTCTAGATCTTTAGCTCTAACTGATTTCTCTAGATCTTTAGATATATAATTTCAAATTTTTTCAGTTTACAGTATCTTCGATTTAACATGCCAACATTTTAACTAGATCTTTAGCTCTAACATTTCAACATCTTTCCCTAGATCTTTAGCTCTAATTGATTTCTTTAGATCTTGAGATCTAACATTTCAACATCTTCCTCTAGATCTTGAGATCTAACATTAACATCTTCCTCTAGATCTTGAGATAGACATTTTCAGTATTCTGTATCTTTAGAATTAACATGCCAACATTTTCTCTAGATCTTTAACTCTAACATTTCAACACCTTTCTTTAGATCTAAAATTTCAACATCTTCCTCTAGATCTTAGAATTAACATTTCAATATGTTTCTCTAGATCTTTAGCTCTAATTGATTTCTCCAGATCTTGAGATTTAACATTTCAACATCTTTCTCTATATCTTTAGATCTAACATGTCAACATATTTCTCTATATCTTGAGATTTAACATTTCAAAATTTTCTCTAGATCTTTAGCTCTAACTGATTTCTCTAGATCTTTAGATATATAATTTAAATTTTTTTTCCAGCATACAGTATCTTCGATTTAACATGCCAACATTTCAACTAGATCTTTAGCTCTAACATTTCAATGTTTTTCTAGATCTTTAGCTCTAATTGATTTCTTTAGATCTAACATTTCAACATCTTGCACTAGATCTTTAGATCTAAAATTTCAACATCTTTCCCTAGATCTTAGAATTAACATTTCAATATGTTTTTCTAGATATTTAGCTCTAATTGATTTCTTTAGATCTCTAACATTTCAACATCTTTCTCTAGATCTTTAGCTCCAATTAACTTATTCCTCTAAATCATTACATCAATAATTTCTTCCAGATTTTTAGATCTAAAAATGTACATTCCTCTATCTCTTTAGAAACATTTCCCCCCTAAAACTTTATTTCTAATATCAGCTTTTTCCACAGGATTTGTAGATATAAAGTCCCTCTCCAGTCACTGGTTTAACCCCTAAAAACTCCATGTTTGTTATCAATATTACATATTTAAAGTTTTTTTCATGAAAATAATCCCTTCATGCTTTAAAATGGCTTAGATGTAACTCTACACCTTTGCCTCATTTAGTATGTGCTGATCTATGAATATGCAAATTAGACCCCGCCTCTATGTCCATTCACCCCTGCAGCTCAGGCTCGCTGTGTCCCCAGGATAAATTGATGGAACCGCGTTGGGCTTCAATATGTGTTTAGTGGCAAAACCCATCAGTTTTTGGGTACAATTTTCAAAACAGTTCTCTGGAAAATGCAAAACTGCAAACCCGAGTTATCTCCTAAGTTTTTTGCTGGGAAATTACGATTTTTCCAAATAAACAATTTATCTCATATTTTCAGATCCTTTGGTAATACATAAAGGCTCACCATTTGTCCTTTCGCAAATTTGCATCTGAAAATAGAACATGGCTTTCAACATACCAATACGTAGCTACACCTGGCTCCTCCTGATACCCCTTGCTTCGCCGTAGCATATGCTATTGATACGGAAAGCCCCACACTGCAAGTTGATGGGTTTGGTTCCTTAGGTTTGTGACGTATGAAACCCTGTCTGTCTGAATCCGTGTCTTTCGTACACTGCAGTTCCAAGGTGAAAATGCTCAGCAATGGCGTTGACTGCTAATTGTCTTCTAGCATATCAAAAACACCATATGTACATGCAAACAAGTTTAAAAACTTGATTTTCACTGGAGGGGGTCTGTAATAATTTACATTTTGCTCCAAATCTTTAGGAGTAATATATACATATTTCCCCACAAATCTTTTGGTCTAATTATAAACCTTTTACAACAGATAGATGGGTAGAAATATAGATCTACTTCAACAGTCCTCTAGATCTCCAGATCTTATAATCAACAGTTTCCTCTAGATTTAGATCTTTACATCTACTAATCAACATGTGCCTGTAGATCTAGATCTTTAGCTGTAATAATCAGTGTTTTCTGTGGTTGGTTTCAGTTGGAGGAGCTGAAGAATGAGAACGCTCTTCTTCGAGCTCAGTTGGAGCAGAACGGCATTGAGACTGTAACAGACACACCAGGACAATAAGCTCTAACTCTGGACTTGTGGGTCATTCCAGATGACAAAATTTTCTTTATTGACTGAACTGGGCCACATGAAAGATGTTGCAGTATTCTGGATTCAGCTTTAAGGGTGCTAACTGAGTCAGGAGCTCTCTCTCTCTCTCGGTATTTGGACACTCCTGATTTCTGATACAGTGAAGCCACACCCTCAAGGGTCAAAGGTCAATAGTTTTCATCAGACCAGACACCAACTGGCAATTCTGCTATTTATTCAGCCTAACACTTGGACTAATCTGTGGAATATACCTGCAATGCAAATAATCATTTTCTTTTTCAGCAAAATATCTATACATCCTTCAAGTTTACTTGTTACTTTACTTGTAAATTAAGACTTGTTTTCAAAGAAAATATAACAAATGAATTTATTTGTATATACATTTTTTCTTGTTTTAAGCACAAATCACCATTACATTTAGTTAAAAGCAAACGTGTTAACGAATAAAGAAAAATTGAAAAATCTCTGAAAACAAGCCTTAATACATTATGCAGTTTGCTCCGTAAGTAAATTGTCTAATTTAAGAACAAGTTAGGAAAAGATTTTAGTTTTTTTTATTATTATTATTATTATTATTATTTATTTCATGAGCTATAATACACCTTTACCCAAATCTTTTCTTTTCACTTTTCCTCATTTTCCAGCTTTGTTGATTTCACATTTGTTTCCATGTTTTACTTGGAGCGGTACTTGTTTGTTCAATGCCTCGTTTAATTTAAACATTTTCTGGAGAAAGTCTGGCTTTGTGCTGTTTCGGAAGGTCATTATGGAAATTGAATTTGTGGTTCCAGTGAAATGAAGTGTTAAAATCAGAACAATAGCACCTTTGCATTCAGCCAAGCTCAGAAGGTTCTCTGATCCAGGAAAATGAGCTCCGGCTAGGATTATTAGCTTCTTATCTCGGATCGGATTCTGAAGACTGTTTGGATAGGCATCTCCTAATTTAAGGGGCAAATGAGTTTTGGTAGTTGCTCAATGTAGGACATCTCGGATAATGAAAACTATTTGTTAACTGTTATTGTGTTGAACTTTCTCAGCAATCACCAAATCTACAAGACTCAAAACCCCACATGTTCGGACCGAGAACAGTGCCATGAGATTGAACTGATAAAGACAGAATTTAAATTTTTTGTCTGTCATATTGATGTCTATGCAGTAATTGACTAGCCTACAGCTACAGTTGACCAGAATAGGAGGTATAAGTCGAAATGAACTTTTGTGGGAATCATTATTATGCCACAAATGCTGTCGACTGAGTTTAACTTGTATTGAACCCAGAATATTTTTGTAAGGCGTATGAGCTCATAAAAATGTGCATACACAATTATACCGTTGTATAAGAATGATTAAAATGCTGTTTAAAATAGTTGTAGATGGAGTAAAGCATGTCACACTACACAAATACAATTTTGCTTCAAATCAAAGTAATGTTGTGATTCATCTCAGGGCTGGTTTTGGTTCAAGGCTTAGAACTTGAATTATTGAAGTTTTTTCTGAAATGCCTTGAAATTGAATGTGAAAAATCTGTCAGAAGCAAGGCCGCTGAAAAAGTTTGGCCTATTTCACACTTTTTGTTTTTTTGGCAGTCATCACACCTTTACCTTGACTTTCTAGCACGGGTCTGCCCTGTCTTGTCGTTTGGCCCGTCTGTCAGTCGCCAGCCAGACACACAACGTCTGGTGTCGGTTTGTCCTCTGCTCTGTTTGACGTGACTGATCTATGGACCCGTGTTCCATTAAGACATCAGTGTCTCAGTGTCATGGCTTTGCATGTTTACAGTAAAAGTAATGCTGCAAAATACATGACACATTCAATTGCAAGCTTTCTGGATGTTGCGTTAAAGGGATAGTTTGTATTTAAGTGAACTATCCTGTTTGCTTAAGGGTGCTGTTAGTGATTTATTTATTTTTTTTATTAAATAATACGCAGAAAACATTCTTATTACCTGTCAGATATCATTGAAATAGGTGCCATCGAATATCACACCCTGTCTCTGTCACCCAGAATGTGCTGGTTCGAGCCCCACAGCCACCACCATTGTGTCCTTGAGCAAGGCACTTAACTCCAGGTTGCTCCGGGGGGATTGTCCCTGTAATAAGTGCACTGTAAGTCGCTTTGGATAAAAGCGTCTGCCAAAATGCATAAATGTAAATGTAAATGTCTCCGTAACAGCCATAGGATGGGTAAACATAGGCAAGAAAAAATTTATTTGTTTGACAAGCAGGAAGTCTTCTGATTGGCTAATCATTGTGTGCATTTACACCCTAACAACCATCTAGTAATCACTTAGAATACCTTAGCAACTGCTTATAAACACCCTAACAACCATCTAGTAATCACTTAGAATGCCTTAGCAACCGCTTATAAACACACTAACAACCATCTAGTAATCATTTAGAATACCTTAGCAACCGCTTATAAACACCCTAACAACCATCTAGTAATAACTTAGAATGCCTTAGCAACCAATTATAAACACACTAACAACCATCTAGTAATCACTTAGAATACCTTAGCAACTGCTTATAAACACCCTAACAACCATCCAGTAATCACTTAGAATGCCTTAGCAACCGCTTATAAACACACGAACAACCATCTAGTAATAACTTAGAATGCCTTAGCAACCACTTATAAACACACTAACAACCATCTAGTAATCACTCAGAACACCTTAGCAACCAATTATACATACCCTCTCAACCATGTAGTAATCACTTAGAACACCTTAGCAACCGCTTATAAACACCCTAACAACCATCTAGTAATCACTCAGAACACCTGAGCAACCAATTATAAACACCCTAACAACCATGTAGTATTTACTTAGAACACATTAGCAACCGATTATAAACACCCTATCAACCATATAGTAATCATTCTGAACACCTTAGCAACCGATTATAAACACCCTATCAACCATATACTAATCACTCTGAACACCTTAGCAACCGATTATTAACACCCTATCAACCATGTAGTATTTACTTAGAACACATTAGCAACCGATTATAAACACCCTATCAACCATATAGTAATCACTCAGAACACCTGAGCAACCAATTATAAACACCCTAACAACCATGTAGTATTTACTTAGAACACATTAGCAACCGATTATAAACACCCTATCAACCATATAGTAATCATTCTGAACACCTTAGCAACCAATTATAAACACCCTAACAACCATGTAGTATTTACTTAGAACACATTAGCAACCTTCAAAGATTATTATGTTGTTTTTGCAGAATTTAAGTCTTTGTTTGAATTTTGTAAGGCTTTTATGTAATTCACTCTGAAATGATGTTGTATTTGATGCTATAAACCTCACTACTTGAGTTCAAAGGCAATGTTTTGTTCTGAAAAATCTGATTCACACATAAAAGAGACATTTAAACATTTAGGGCCGCTGGTTGCCTCAGAACACCTCGCAACACTGTGTTCTTGTTGAAGGATTTTATTGTACAGCGCAACGCTTCAACATCCCTGATGTCAGACCAGTGGTGATATCGGCTGTTCGCTAGCTTGTCTCTTTTGTGTTCTCCAGGATGGGTTTTACAGTGCCGTAATACTGTTTCAGCAAAACCATTGTTTGCTGGCTGTGTCTCCGTGGCTCATGCTATCAGCTGGCGGTTTGTGTCGGATGATTACAGCCAGGGTGCTTGTCGTTTTTATTTATTCATGCAGGTCCATGCCTCTATTCCCCAATGCCTCTCAAATCGTCTAAGAGCAGAAGCACTGCACTGTTTCACTTTGCCTCTCCTGTTTCCAACAAAAGAGCTAGCTACGTTTGACTTTAGTGAGCAGCCAAGTGATTTGGAACGGGTGGAGCTGTGCACTTGGGAGCGGTATGCGATGCTCTGGGCATTCACGCCTGTAACACAGAGTTCCTCAATGCTTTTTCTTTGAATTTAATTATTACAGCAGCCATTACCTTGTCTTCTGCACAAATAAATGCAAAAAGGTCAATAGCAAACAAATTATTTGGATGAGTGCATTTATCTATAGAAATCACTGTAAATTTACTTTTCTAGATATGAAAAGGTCGATATCAATCGTTAAAGGCAATGGAATCTCACAAATAACAGATTACACCAATAGCAACAATAGAATGTGAAAAAAAAGGAATTCAAAATACAATTAAAAAGGAATATAATAATAAATCAGACCAACAATCTCTGATTCACAACATTACAAACTTTGATTTGAAGCACAAAAGTATTTGAAAATCACTCAGAGCACCTTAACATCTACTAATCACTCAGAACATCTTAGCACCAACTTAATCACTCCAACAACCGTTTAGTAATCACTCCAGATGCCTTAGCAACAGCTTATAAACACCCTAGCAACCACCTAGTGCTCATTCAGAATACCTTAGCAACAGCTTATAAACACCCTAGAAACCACCTAGTGCTCATTCAGAATACCTTAGCAACAGCTTATAAACACCCTAGCAACCACCTAGTGCTCATTCAGAATACCTTAGCAACAGCTTATAAACACCCTAGCAACCACCTAGTGCTCATTCAGAATACCTTAGCAACAGCTTATAAACACCCTAGCAACCACCTAGTGCTCATTCAGAATACCTTAGCAACAGCTTATAAACACCCTAGCAACCACCTAGTGCTCATTCAGAATACCTTAGCAACAGCTTATAAACACCCTAGCAACCACCTAGTGCTCATTCAGAATACCTTAGCAACAGCTTATAAACACCCTAGCAACCACCTAGTGCTCATTCAGAATACCTTAGCAACAGCTTATAAACACCCTATCAACCATATATTAATCACTCAGACTACCCTATCAACCACTTAAACACCCTTGGCACCGTCAATTAATCACTCAGAAAACCATAGCAACCTCTTTGGAACACCCTACCTTCCAGCCATCTATTTATCACTAAAAACACCTTAGCAACCACTTAAATAACCAAGTAATCATCTAGAAATCACTGAGCACACCATAGCAACCACTTAAACACCCTAAAAGCTGTCTAGTAATCACTCAGAACACCTCAGCAACCACTTATAAACACAGCAGCAACCATTTAGTAATCACTCAGAATGTCTTAGCAACCACTTAGAAACACCCTTCCCACCATCTAGTAATTACTCCGATCACATCAGCAACCACTTAAACACCCTAGCAGTATCTAATCAATCAGAATACCTTAACAACTGCTTAAACACCCTAGCAACCATCTTGTAATAACTCAGAACACCTTAGCAACCACTTAAAACAACCTAGCAACCGTCTAGTAATCACTCAGCACACCTTAACAACTGCTTGAACACCAAGCATCCATCTTGTAATCACTCAGAACACCTTAGCAACCACTTAAATATCCTAGCAACCATCTTGTTATCACTCAGAACACCTTAGCAATCACTTAAAACAACATAGTAACAACCAATAATCACTCAGCACACCTTAGCAACCACTTAAATATCCTAGCAACCATCTTGTTATCACTCAGAACACCTTAGCAATCACTTAAAACAACCTAGTAACAACCAATAATCACTCAGCACACCTTAGCAACCACTTAAATATCCTAGCAACCATCTAGTTATCACTCAGAATACCTTAGCAACCCCTTTGTTTCAAAACCACTAATGTTTCACAACATTATGGACGTTGGTTTGAAGCTCAAACTTATTTAAAAATCAGTAAAAATGCCAAAAGTCCATGACTGCCTATGTCAGTTCTTTCATGATGCAATGAGCTACACATCCTATGAAGAATTATGAAGGATGGTGAATCAAAAACAATGGTAGGCCTACAATATAAAATTTTAGAACGATGATGATTTTAAGTATCCAAACAATATTTAAATGTAAATAGTTTATTAATACATATTCCGATATATGCGTATAAGTACTGTAGTTTATAGGGTCAATGCACTATATTTGTTTTAAGAATTGTTTATTCTGAATATTAATGCCAATAAATGCTTAACTATTTAATGAACATTGGTGTATTTAATGGAGCAATAAGCTAAATATACCAAGAGCTAAATGTTGCTCTTTTGAAGAGTAAAACATGCACGCAAGCACTGCTGATGCCCGATTTGCCAGTGACAAATTTTGCCAATTTGTCAAAACGGATCACAAAACAGTCTAAATGATTAATCAGCAAATCAGTCTCAATCAAACTGATTTTTGAAAAGCTGCATTTGGTAATATTAAACACCAGGGAAAGTTATGGAAATGAATTGGCAAAAAAACAAGAGTAGGAACACTAGTTCAAGACACCTTACTTGGGGTAAAATCACTGAACGCTCCGCGTCTCGAGGCTTCTTGCTTGTTAGCTTATCAACATGCTAATAGCAAACCCTATTGAAATCAGTTATGATTTGAGTCACATGAGGAGCGATATATACAGTAGAGCATTGCAAAAAAGTAATCTATCAAATAGTCTTTAGGGGCCGTTCACGCACTTTTGCATCCTTCTGTGCTATTTTGAATTGTTTTCCTATGTAAACGTGCTAGATGTGTGTCTCGCCATTTTTTTTTTTAGCATCTCGTGCATGCCGTGTCAAGTTAAACAAACTTTTAAAAATGTGTTCTGTTCCATTAATTGCGCTGCGTCTACCTTTTTTAGTGCAAGAACTTGTCCTGCCTGATCAGCACCAGAAAGTAGCCGCCAATGTAAACGGTAGACTGAAAGGCAACTCACTACCCAACAGGGAACGTTCCAACAACTTTGGCTAAAATCACGTACTCATTTTTCTATGTAATGCTATATCCAATTTTACAACTTACAATCATAAAACCTCAAAACTTCTGTAAAAACTACATCTGAAACCAATTTACAGCTCAAATTATACATGTAATTACATTAATGTAAGGGCTTTTATAAAATTATGAACCTCACATTTCTGCCTTCAAACCCTCGAAAAATTGGCTCCATTGACTCCCATTGACTCCCATTGTAAATGCCTCACTGTAACCTCAGTTTACAAGAAAGGAGGTACACATCATGTACACATTCATATATTGAATAATCAGCATTATGCCACATATGCTGTCGATTTAGCTGTATTGAACCCAGAAAAATCATTTAATGAACATCCTTATGCCGTTCTTATTCAATATTTGATTTTGTTTTTATAAAGTTCACAATGCCTGGAGAAAATGTTCTTAGTACAACATTGACTATATGTCTTTTAACCCTTTCATATGTACCATCACAAATATGTGAGTTCAAATCCAGGGCGTGCTGAGTGACTCCAGCCAGGTCTCCTAAGCAACCAAATTGGCCCGGTTGCTAGGGAGGGTAGTGTCACATGGGGTAACCTCTTCATGGTCGCTATAATGTGCGGTTCTCGCTCTTGGTGGGGCGCATGGTGAGTTGTGCGCGGATGCCACGGAGAATAAGCCTCTACATGTGCTACATCTTGGTTGTTATGCGCTCAACAAGCCACATGATTGACAGTCTCAGACGTGGAGGCAACTGAGATTCGTCCTCCGCCACCCAGATAGAGACGAGTCACTATGCCACCACGAGGACTTGGAGTGCTTTGGGAATTGAACATGAAAAGGGGAAATAAAATAAAATAAATAAAAATACTCCTCTGCCCACCTCTACCGGCTGTGCAGTGTCACATGCAAAAGTAACTCACTCCAGGGGGCACTGCAGGGGAATTTAGACCCACCTCATGAAAACTAGATATTTTCCCAACTGAGAGGAAAACCAAAGAAAAAATTTGGCAAATGAAGTTGTCAGGAATGTTTTTCTAACCTTTAAACAACGTTCTACTCGCGTTAGACCTTGCTGTAACTCATTTGTTGCTGGTTTAAGACTTCTTGGACCATCTTAGACCAGCTACAATCCAGCTAACATTTTCCAAAACACAGCTTCCAGCTTAAGTTGGATTTTCAGCAGAATTTGTATGTTTTTTTTATTTTTTTCTGCTTTATGTGGTCTTAGGCGACTGTTTTCACCTGCCTTTTGAAATAGTGACTGCCTCAAAACACAGTTTTCTTGTGGCGCCAAGATATCGATTGTCACGTTTTGGTCATAAATACAATGTTTGTGAATGAATTCTGGACAGCGGGGAAACAGAGGCAGGATGTGTCTAGGTGAGGGAGGTCAGAGGGGTCATTGGCCCCGGGACAGAGACAGAGAGAGGTGCTGTGGCGCCTGTCAGGTTGACTGTGGCTGTCGTGCTGGAGCCTGTGTGTGTTTGAGCAGAAGATCCCAGCTGATAGCACTGGCGTCTCTTTCTAACAAATGTACAAATGTGTCACACAACCCTTGAGAAAGACTGTACTGCACACGTTAACTGTAAATATAACGACAGCACTATATATATATATATATATATGTATGTATATATATATATATATATTAGTATATGTTGAAATAAACATCAACTACACTGTAAATACTAATAATATTTAGTTTAGTAATCGTAAACAATCCAAAAAATATATATATATATAAAATTTATTATTTAAATAAGTATTTATTTATAATAATATCATTATTATTTAAAAAAAAAAAAAAAAATATATATATATATAATGATATTATTATAAATAAATAAATTATTATTTAAATAATTAATAAATATATATATATTAAATAATAAATATATATATATTAAATAAGTATTTATAATAATATCATTATTATTTAAATTATATATATATATATATATATATATATATATATATATATATATATATATATATATATATATATATATATATATATATATATATATATATATAATGGAAGTTAGTTTTAATTGTAACACTTTGCCATGTTTCTTTTAGTTAACTTTAGCAGAAAATGTCAGAAAAAATAAAGTACAATTAATTTTTATTTGTAAAAGTAAAAATTGTCATTATTGCCATTTTATTCTTATTTCTAAAGACTGTTTGATTAAATGTTATGTTAACTGCAATAGTTTCTCCCTTTAGCTGCTCTTGGGGGATATGAGGCAAAGTTTCCTGTAAAGCTGCTTTGGAGCACATTTTTGTTATATTAAAAGAAAATGTCCTCCGGCATATAAATGTTCCGTTTATTAACAGGAAATATTTAATTTTGCAGACCACATGACATCTTTATTGTGTCACTCTGCTTTCTTGCTAAGTCAAAATGTGTCCTTATTCATTAATATACAAATAGTTGCCTTTATATTTTAGAAAGGGGTCCCTTTTTTCGGCAGGTCATCACATTTGGGGGTCCTTAGTGCATTATGCATCATGAACAATCAATGAACCACATTTTTGACAGCTTTTATAAATCTCTGTTAATGTTAATTTATAAAGAAAAAACATGCATGTTCATGTTAGTTCATTAAGCATTAACTGATATTAAAATATTAATTAAAATGGTAAAAAGGTTCTCTTCGTTAACATTAGTTAATGCATTGGGTATCATGAACTGTAACGATGAACAAAATCATTTTACAGCATTTGTTAATCTTGTTTTTCACTTTTCGATAAGTTTGTATTATTTAACATTAGAAAACTACATTAATTAACAATGAACAATACTTCTACAGCACTTGATAATCTTATAAGTAAACGTACTTATTTGGCTCAAGTAATCTGAACTTAATATTTTAAGTAACGTTAACTAGTTACAAGTAAACTTAACTCCTCTGCTATTAAGTATCGATGTGTTGATTAAATGATATAAAATGTATTGTACAGTGTAAAGGAATTTATGACTTAGCCATAGTTAGCCATACGGCACACTGGATTCTACTCAGTTCTTCACATTACATATACATTAGCTGTTTTGTAAAATACAATTGAGTAAAGACGAATGGCTAAATCTTAACAGGCTCCAACTTCACCTGAGGTAACGTTAATCACCCTCATGGTGACTTCACAAAAATCTCAATTATCAACGAGCTACAACAATAGTCAAGTCAAGCCATTTTTATTAGCATAACGCCTTTCGCAACACATCGTTTCAAAGCAGCTTTCCAGAAGATAAAACTGTAATGTAGATGATGTAAAAAGTACTATTTTTCTACATAAGTTCCCTTGTTTTAAACAAACATACATCATTTATTCAAGCGCAAGGGCTTATGGGTATTCCACAAAGCCACAATTTTGAACTTGATCATTTTGAGTTAATAATACTCGATGTTAAAGTTGAAATAATGTATATTTTTGAGTTAGGATTCCAAAATGGGACATTTCAAGAACTGTTTTATTTAGGACCACTTCAATGTTTTTATTAATGACAACTTTGGGATTTTAGAGAGTTACGGGAACTTAATTAAAACTAGTAAGAATAGTAAAATAAAATTAAGTAAACTATTTTTTGGATTGTTTACGATTACTATTAGTATTTACAGTGTAGTTGATGTTTATTTCAACATATACTAATATATATATATATATGTATATGTGTATGTGTATGTGTATGTGTGTGTGTGTGTGTGTGTGTGTGTATATGTTTTTTTTGTTAGTTTTTTTTATTAGAAGTTGTAAATGTTAATATTAATCATTATTGCATTTTGACTTAACATAAACAATGAACAATAGTTTTTTTATATATATTAACATTAACAAAGATGAATAAATGATGAATAAATATATATTGTTCATTGTTAGTTCATGATACTTACAATGCATTTACTTTTTCACTTTTATGCATTTGCCAGACACTTAAAGAAATAGTTTTTTAGAAGAATATTTCAGCTCTTTTGGTCCATACAATGCAAGTGAATGGGTGCCAAAATTTAGAAGTGCCATAAATTACATAAATCAGCATAAAAGTAATCAATAAGACTCCAGTGGTTAAATATGTGTTATAATATGTGTGGGTGAGACTTTACTTTTTTAAACTAAGCTTAATTTATTTTATTCTTTAGCTTTAATTTAGTCTGAGATTGCAAAATGTCGCTTCAAAACTAATAGACAGGGACTAAATGTCACAAAACGTACATTTTGATGTTGATGTTCTCCCTATCTCTCTCTCTCACTCTCTCTCTCTCTCTCTCTCTCTATCTCTCTCTCTCTCTCTCTCTCTCTCTCTCTCTCCCTCCCTATGTGTGCTAGTGTTAATATTATTTAAATTTTGTCTATTTATTTGTTTGTGGTTGTGCAGCACTTTCGTCAACTCCTGTGGTTTTTAAATGTGATTTATAAATAAATAAGCTAAAACTGTAACTAAACTTTAACTAAAGTTACCATTAACCAAGGTTTATAGCTTATTTTTCTTAATAATGGAATTTTGGTGGTAAATGTGCGAAACTGTCATAAAAATAACGACACAATGCAAATATCTTCAAAAAGCTGTTCCATTCTGTGGATTTACTGTAATTTCCAAAGCGCCTCTGGTGTTGCTGAGAATTTCCAGTGTTGTGTAAGTAATGAGTTTGAGGGTAAGGGGGGGCTGGCGGGAGCTCAATATAAATATGAGAGCACTGACTGTCATAACTAGAACGCAGAAGAAACAGAAATAGACTGAGAATAAACATTTAAACATCCTTTTGAAGGGAAAACTATCTTTGCGCCAGAAATCAGCCTTCATTTTGAACCATCTTACACCTGACTCATCAAGAGAAAATGAAGTGCACGCATGTCGCTCTTGTTGTTGCAGTCCTTGTTGCATGTACTTGCATCCTCCAAACTGCTGCGGTTCCATTCACACAGGTGAGTTTCTGCATTGCAATAATTGCCGAAATTACTTATGGAAAAAATCCATAGTGTTTTGACAGTTGATAACTATCATAAAGAAACATTATCAAATGAGACAATCCTTATAACATATCTTGTTACTGACCTTTATGGCTATAAATGTATTGAATCTTGTATTCACATACTGACATATTTTGTTATATTGTTAATGACTGAAAAGTTATAACCTGTTATAAAGTCTTACCTTTTATTTCTTATTTGCAGGTGCAAGATGAGCATCATTCAGAGACTGACGCCCCACAAGAGAGCCAGCACATGACCGAAACGTCACTGGAACAATCAAATCCTCTGGTTAGCACTATTTTGATCATATTCCTGTTGCTGATGTTTTATAAAACCAACTTTACTGTCTCAGTGATGATTAGAGGTCACACGTATTTTCTTTTCTCCCCACAGGCGCTCTTCAGGACAAAACGCCAAAGCCATCTTTCCCTGTGCAGATATTGCTGCAAATGTTGTCACAACAAAGGATGTGGATTCTGCTGCAAATTTTGATCGCATAAAAGGGATAAAAACTGCCGTGGGACATTAACGTATTTGGACTTTTGCCTTCAAAATTCCTGCTGAAGTGATCTCCCTGTCTACGGACTGAAACGAGACAAGCCATGTTGTTTATAGCTCAAAACGGGTATTAATGTTTTGCGTACTACTATGTACATTTTATACCTCCTGCAATTTAAAAGTCTTATCTGGACAGAGAGTTTGCTTTTTGAATGTATGTATTTTCTACCTCTGTTGTGTGTGTATGTGTGAGTGTGTGTGTGTGTATGTGTGTGTGTATATATATATATATATATTTGTAGGCCTGCTATACATAGACAATTCTAATCATTGATTGTTTAATATAGAAAAGCTTTTAAGATTTGTAATAAAATCACTCTAAACAGACTTTCAAAAACATTGAGTTATTGTGCTGCTTGTGTCAGTCAATGGTACAGCTCTAGAGGGCACTAAATACCAACGAGGCAGCAATGTTGTATTTCATGCCAACATGTCTTGAGACAGCCACAGCGTACATTCAGAGAGACCATGAGCTCTGTTCCTATACAGCTGCCTTGCTTTCTACTGCCTACATAGGCAGCTCCCTTCTAAGGCATCATCCTATATGAAATGGAACCTCATAGGTTTAGACTTTAGTCACGGCTGCGCCATATTTGATTTTTGAGAGGGATGACGGTCTCTTCAATGGCTGTATAAAGCTCCTAATTGTCTACACCACCTGTTTTCTCAAGTTTCTTGCCCACTGACATTTTTATTTTTTTTCCACAATGTTGTTTAAGTGGAACGAACCAAAACACTTTAAACAGCAGTACAAACCATTGGCGAGACTGTACGTCTATCCCTCAAAGCCTCGTTTATATTAAGATGGCACTACTCTGATAAAGGTCCATAGGCAGCGACTCTTAAATAGTACTCCTTTAGCAAAGTGCAATGGGAGACTCAACTCACAATTGATATAGTTTAGCATTAGCATTTTGCTTTGGCATTAAAATGCTGAGTTCTTCAGATCAATTTGTACTTCTGCGTCGAGCCTACGTCAAAGCCTGACATTGTATTTCCAAAAATACAACATGTTGCGTCTACGAAGACAACAACAGCTGTGATTGGCCCGCTTTGTAACCATGGCCCCTCCCCCAGGACGAGAAGAAATATATCTGAGGTAGCTTTGCATATTCTCAAAGATTATTTTCAGATCTATACACTATAACACATTTTTATTTGGGCTCATTTGAATCGGGAGCATCTGCTTTTTTTGTTTTCTGTTTATGCTTCATGAAGTCACAAGCAAAAACGGGAAAACAATATGCTTGTTGTGTTCTGCTCTACTTTTCCAAACTGTATGATGATTTGACTGTCACAGTAAATAAACATATTTCATACATTAGGGTAAATGGTAAATTATATAGTGCCTTTTTAACCTTGGCGGTATTCAAAACACATTACAATGCGTCTCATTCACCCATTCACACACCAGTGATGCAGAGCTGCCATGCAATTTACTAGCCTGCCATTGGGAGCAACTTGGTGAAGGACACCTCTCATGTGGAATCATGTGGGCTGGGAATCGAACCGCCAACCCTGCGATTAGTGGACAACCCACTCTACCACCTGAGCCACAGCCTACCCATTAAAAAGCACAGTTGTTTGTATTGGCTACAGCATATGCATTAAAGGAATATTCCGGGTTCAATACAAGTTAAGCTCAATCGACAGCATTTGTGGCATACTATTCAATACCACAAAAATGTATTTGTATTTCTTAAAAAGCAAAAAATCTGGGTTCTACTTACAATGGAAGTCAATGGGGGCCAATTTTACAACTTCGTTGCCATGACGATGTAATGTCAACCAACCCTAAAACTCCAAATGTACTGTAAATAGGGCAATTTAAAGAACATTACAGCTCCAATAATAACACCTGTTTTAACGGAAGTATCAGTCCAGTCCAGCTTCTAAGCTTCAAAATGAGTCACACTTTTGTGTTGGTCAAGCGTATAGTTTTTAATTAAAAAAAGCATTTCAGCGCAGAGCAACAAGGTTATACCAAAACATGTATTTATTATTATTTAAGTGGCTCAAAAGCATGCATGGAGTATATGCCTAATTTATTTTCTCTCTGCATGGCAGACAACATGTATAATAGATAATATGTACCTTAATCGTAACATGTTCACATACTTTGATGAGCTTGTTTTTAACGCAGTATTTTAAGAAATACTTAAATTGCATTGCTTTTTTTTATGTATTTAATGTTTAATTCTTTCACTAAAGTGCTTTTCCATCATTCTGAGCACAGTAAGTAACGGCTCCAGTAGCATTTCCACTTGTGCACGACACCGTTCTGACAGATGGTGGAAATGCTTCTCTCCAGTAGGTTTCGGAACAGAGGCGATGTGAATGCTGATGCAAAAAGCTTTAATACTGTTATGTTTTTAAAGTATGCTCTCAGCTCTCAAAAGCCTTTTCATCGTGTGCTTTCTGTAATTCATACTGAACTTGTCTCGCCTTGCGTTATTTAATATTCTCGAAATTCCTAAGCAGAATGGATGAGGAGTTTAATCAAGTCAAACCACCAACGCAAACATGCCGCCTGGCTCTTTGTTATGCCGGTTTGTAGGCAGCACTTGGAGTCATTAGTTTTAATTACGCAGTACAAAGGAATGGTGGCGTGCTCTCTCCTTTTTGTATTTGGTTTGTTTTCATATTAAAATTCAAATGCTCAATGATGAAACAAATATTTAGACCAAGTAATGCATTTTATATGTAGCTCAATTGGTAGGGCATTGTGCTAGCAACGCCAAGGTCATAAATTTGATTCCCTATAAATGTAGCTATACTTTGAATTTACTGTAAATTGCATTGGTTAAAAGGAACAGTTCACCCCAAAATACAAATTCTCTCATCATTTACTCACCCTCATGCCATCCCAGATGTGTATGACTGTCTTTCTTCTGCTGAACACAAATGAAGATTTTTAGAAGAATATTTCAGCTCTGTAGGTCACAATGTAAGTGAATGGGTGCCAAAATTGTAATGCTCCAAAATGCACATAAAGGCATCATAAAGACTCCAGTGGTGAAATCCATGTGTTCAGACACAATATGATAGGTGCAGGTGAGAAAAGATCACAAAAAGAAGAAGAATGTGAAAGTGAAAGTGGAGATTGACTGAGCAGGGAGGAGAATTTATTGTAAAAAGGGACTTAAATATTGATCTGTTTCTCACCCACACCTATCATATCACTTCACAATACACCTATTTAACCACTGGAGTCTATTATTAGCACTTTTATGCTGATTTGTGTAATTTATGGTGCTTCAAAACTTTGGCACCCATTCACTTGCATTGTATGGACCAAAAGAGCTAAAATATTGTTCTAAAAAACTTCAGTTGAGTTCAGCAGATGACACTCCTCAGATGGCATGAGGGTTAGTAAATGATGAGAGAATTTACATTTTTGGGTGAACTATTTCTTTAAGTGTCTGGCAAATGCATAAATGGAAATATAAGAATATAAGAGTACATTCTGATATGTCACAAGGAACTGTATCTTGTATGGAAAAGATATGCATGAAAATTTCCCTTTGTTCTCCACAGAAAAAAAAATAACAGCACAAGTACTTCGCAAGAACATTTCAGGGTGAGTAAAATTATGACAGAATTGTCATATTGGGGTGAACTATCACTTTAAGAGCGGGGTCACTCGAGCGGTTTCATTGGTATGTAAAGTCTTATCTCGGCTCCAACAACTGGAACTTCGCAGCAGCTCTCTGATTCTGATTTGTTCTAGAACAAATATGCAATATTGACTGTGGGA